>QFFD01004560.1:0-10219 GCA_003314615.1 Pholiota microspora
TTGGTGAATACCCAAACATGAGTTCAAATGGAGTATGTTTCCTTTCTGAGTGCCTTCGGCTGTTGTAAACAAATTCTGCAGTAGAAAGTTTGCTGCTCCATGTGTTTGGGTTGTTCTGGCAGAAGATGGAGAGATAGACTTTGACTTCCTGATTGAAACGTTCTATAGTTTCATCTGTCTATGGGTGGAAAGCCATCGAGAATTTGGGGTTTACTTTAATGAGTTTGTTGTATTCCTGGGCTAGTCTGGCCATAAATCGGGGGTCCCTGTCTGAAATCATGCTGTCATGAAGTCCAAATTGCTTGTAGAGGTTGTCATAGAGGAGTTTTGCGATTTTGCAGTGGTCTGCTGTTTTTGTCATTGGAATGAGTATCATCCCCTTTGTAAGTCCATGGTCCACCACAGATAGAATATAGTTATATCCATTGCTTGGTGGTAGGTCTGTGATCAGGTACATGGCACAGTTTGTGAAGCATTGGGTACTGGTTGGGCCTTTTATCGGTACTAGTGTGGGTTTGCTTGGTGACCAGTTGGCTTTGAATTCCTGGCAGTGTGCGCATCCTTGGACATAGTTTCTAATGAATGTCTATATCTTTGGCCAGTAGTAGTATTGCACTATGGCATTGATCATTGCTTGTTCTCCAGGGTGTCTGGCTGATGGTTCATTATGGTAGTCTCTAACAATTCTTCATCTAAGTTCAATATTTTTTGGAATATACAGTTTCCCTTTGAAGAATACTGCAGTTTGACCATTCACTTCCTCGATTTCCCAGTTCTTCATGTCTTGAATGGTTTGTTGATCTCCGTGTTTGAGTGCATTAGATTCTTCTGCTTTCTTCTGAAGCCTTGTGAAGAAGTTCTGCCTTGGTTTAATTGTCAAAATCAGGCATTATAGAGGTAGATGCAGGTGTTTAGAGTATGAATGCAGTAAATCTTTGTCCACTGGAGCTATGCATGTGCTGCAGCTGTATAAATTTTGAAATTCAAACTACAATATTACACTTTGTTGGTTGATAAGATGTACTAATCGGGATGTAATTTCTTGATACTCATTTGGCTCTCAAATCCGCATAAAAGTGGACAGACAAACCAAAATTTGGCCCCAGATGGTCTCAAATCCGCACAAAAACATACACAGATTTGACGAAATATGGGTCTCAAATCCGCAAATTCGCGGACACCAAACGCCAAGAACTTCCCGGGTCCTCATTTACGTGTCCAATTCACATGGCCAATGGCCAGATAGATCATCACATGGATAGCTAGGTGATACAAGCAACAAAAGGGTGGTAGAGCTCCTAGAGGTTCAACAAAAGCGGTATAGACTTCAGAGGATATGCCACAAAGGTCTTTGTATCTGGTGAAACGTCACCAGGTCATGAACGTTCTTGAACCCGAAGTTCTGCTCCATTGGCGCATCACAGACGTACTGAAGATCGCAGCCTGTAATATGGGCCAGGATGATCGATAGTCTTTGTAGTGAGATTCTGAGCAAGACCGTACTACATATGATTGAGAATGGCATGGGCGCCTCCGACAGGGCGCTGTACCGTGGACGTCGTCCTGACGGGCGCTCGCGGTTCTTTGTCAGTTTGATCAATCTCTATATCTTCAAAAGGTATTTTTGACATGTAGTGTAACCGCACAAGTACTTATGTCGATTTCTTCTTCCATGCTTGAAATAATGCATCTTTGATGGATCTCGTTCACTTGTGTTGGCTTGTTCTCAAAAAGCCTAAGGATTGGGTTGCGAGAGAATCCGGCTTTGATCTATAGGGTTTAACGCCCAATGGTTTAGAGTTACTTGATTATACTAGGGAACACGCTTTATAATCCCGTTGCGCTTCCACAGGAAAATCGAAAGGCTACTCAACACTAGAGCATTGATACAACTATTCTCATTAGTGGCAATTTGACTGGACAGAAAAAAAGTAGATTGTTCATATCGGCTCATGAGCACAAAACTAAGAACACAACGCACAAAACAACTAAAGATATAGTACAAAAGGTAAAGCAGAAAGCAAGTATTCAAAGCGAGCAAAGCAAACAGAAAGACATGGCAAGTTACATAGGTCTGAGGAGGAAAGCATAATTTAAGCAAAAGTGAATTGATTAGTCTGAATTACCCTGGACGGTGTAGTCGGAATCTTCTCCTTCATCTTCAGAATCACTCCTGAGATCCACGCCGTTCACCTTGACCACAACGCCCAAACGGCCAGGAATGTTTTGATCAAAATCCCCCACGCAATCTACAAAATCGATTAGTAGGATAGGCTGCTGTTCTTTGATCCGAAAGCGTAGCATCTTCAAAAGTCGCCTCCAGTGTAAGCGCTTCTGCGAGGTGAAGTCTACGCCAACCATAATCAAGTCACTAAGGTCAGGCAGTAGATAACCGTCCAGATCAGAAGCCTCGATACCCAAATAGCTTGACCTAGTATCCGGAGATCCTAGAAGAGGAAAGTAGAGGTCGAAGGCGCTGTGGCCATGAAATTCCACGGCCTGCAAGTAGTCTAGTTCCATCAGCCATTCGTGCAGAACCAATCTGTATGAGGGCGGTACGTCGGCGCCCGAAAACAATTCCAAAGTTTCGGGAGGGTTCTTGCAACTCTGGAAAGTAGAAGCAATTTTTGGGAAGACGGCGCAGAAATGGTCCTGCGACGACCAGGAGACTTCGAGGTCAATGGAGGAACGGGGTAGTTCGCCGTCGTAAATTGCGGCGCCGTTCGGGCCTCGGAAGGCAAATCTCGCGTGTGTCCCACTTAAAGCAACTGATTGTCGTCCTGTTAGTTCATCACATTTCCAGTTGGTTATAGTGCGCTTCAGCCGAGAAAGGATATCTCGCAGGTCGCGGCCATTGTATGCGTTACGGCAGCGTAACAGAACAGAACACGAATCGCGAACGGAGAGGGTCCTCAAGATCTCGGCGCATACTGAGCTAGGAGTTGTAATAGAGAGAGCCTTCAAGCTAGGTTTGAAGAGAGGCTCGTCTCTCGAAAGGGGCATCAAGGTGGTAGGGGCAAGTACATCATGCTCTGTTGGTTGCGCAACATGAAGCTCTTCTAGCTGGTTCATGTTCCGAAGATTTTCGAGGAGCTGGAGGACTGACATCCGGTGCGTTATGTCAACAATTAGAATGCGGAGGCTGTGGAACAATTTGGGTGCGAGGTTGAGAGTATAGTTATGAGTTTCAAGCATTTGAAGCATTGGCGCGTGACCAAAGAACGTAGGATTTGGACCGTCGATTCGGGCTAGCCGTCTCCCTGGATATACAGCTGCATGGGGCACAGTCATAGTGAACCTTTCGAGGAGAAGGGGCTTATGATGATGGCGCGATTCCTCTGCAAGCCATTCTATATGAACCCGAGCAGTCAACGTGATATTCCGTATCCGCGGAAGCTGCCGGAATGCTGATTTAACAGATTCGGGTGCTGCGAACGGAGGGACGATGAGGTCTAAGGGAAGTGGGTACGAACGCTGCAAGACAAGCTCTAGCCACTTTGATGTTGAGTACCAAGACACAGACAGCACAACTCCGAGCCACAGCTCCTGTTGTTCCAACGCAACTGCCCGCCACTGATGATTGACCTGTGAGATATATCGTACCGTTTTCAAACGGACTGCGGGGGAGTCATTCCTGCAGAACTCGTCATTTGTCGAGGCTAGTAAGAAGATAGAGGCCAGTGTCTGTGCATTGAGTCTGAGGACTCCTGAAGTGACCGTCGAGGGGAGGTCTGCAAGGCATTTAGAATGTTAGATATACCGAGAAGATAGCGCGCACCGATGTCCATTGGCTAAGGTGTTGTGGGTGCCGTATGTGTTAAGCACTTTCCTTTTGCGTTCTGTGGGCAAGCCAACTTAATCTGTGATGCGATGACTTGAGATTCGAAAATGCTCACCTTGAGCGCCGGGAATTAGGTGTGCTGAGGTGTAGATTGGAATGTCTCGACGACGTTCTAAGAAGAGTGAGGCTTGTTTATTATTTGGACGAAATTCAGTTTTCAGATAGCGAACCTTTTAGAATTCCAAATATAGGCTAAGGCCGTTCCGGCCTGATACCAACATGACTTTTGGTGTGCAAATCAGATTCATGACAATACTCTTGTACTTGATCAAGCGAATCTTGATTAGGATCCAGGAGTTGCTCCCAAGCTTCGGAAACAGCGCCAACTGTCACTGCAAGCGCATATGACACGAGTAGCCAGATGGTCAATAGAGACATGGTAGTCTTCCCAGGACGTACGGAACAAAGTGGTCAGACCCTAATTCCGATAGATGGGACAATTAGAGATAATCCAAAATGGCCGCTCCGTTCAAAAACCTCAATGGTATGGCCCCTTCTGAACATCGATTCCACACGTTTAGGTTGCGTTTTGGCCACGCATGAATTACACATATCCTCTGTCAACGGATCTTGGGCTTGACCACCGGTAAAGTTATCACATTTGACAAGAGGTAATTCTTCTCACATATTTCGTCTGTTCAATATCTGCTAAAGCATCCAGGTGGTCGTTATAATCATGTTAGTATGGATGTTTCTCTGACCTTTGAATTGTTCGAGACCATACAGTCACGGTGCATTGCACACCAATGCAATCTGGCAGAAAGCATCTGATTGGATTCGGAAGTCCTCGTGGTCATATTTTCTTTTGGATAGCCTTGCCGCAACCGTACTGTACGCTTGCAGGCTTTCGCGAGGCGTCAATGGGGCGATAATCGATGCTTGAAATCATGTCTTTTACAAGTATATTTACCTGCCTTGCAGGGCGCTGATCGCGGGAGAACCCTGTTTTCAAAATACACATGCATAGATATTTGCCATCATGAGTTATTTATGATTAGATTACTTATTTAGTAAGAAAGAGGGATCAGTGAACAAAACAAAACAGCGCTTGAGCGGCGAAATTTAAATTATAGAATCAGTACCTACATGCGTTCTCTGAAGGAGCTTTGCCCATATGCATCTGATTTGCATTCCTATGTCAGTAAGCGTGATAAAAATAGACGCTTAGCCTACTATTTTAGATGTGTGCATGGGTAAGGAACTCCCGTTCAGGAATACTCCCAATCAGGAATGATGAAATTGAAATGACAGAGGGAGTCGTTCGAGGCGGATTCGCTTGCTATTTTCTAGGTGTTATGAGTGAGAATTCAGTAATTTTGAGGCAGGTGGCATCCTCTTGAAACAGTAAACATCACTCGACAGAAATCATATCGTTTCAAGCGGTTGAGATACTTAATATGCGACCTTATGCTTCACCAGGGTCTATTGATTCTGCTGCATATGCTTCCTCAAAAACTCTAAGTAGGACCGCTCAAGCTACCACCTGTTTTTAGATATGACATCCGCTCTATCTGAATTAGGCTTGGACCCACAATTACCGTGGCAAAATTCTAGGTAGCGGCTACCCTGATTAATTCAAGCTCTTCGAAATGAAAGCTGACAATTTCATGTGAACCGAGGGTGCAAGATAGAAGTGCGCTCGTCACTTTCCATTGAAATTATACCAACGGAAACAGGAGGAATGCGTCAAGTCTTACGAAGAAGATCAAGAATAGTGGACTCCGGCAAGATATTGATGGCATATATCATTATCAGAGGGTGCGATCAGGTATACCGTATGATTCTCAAAGAAAGGTCGGACCTCGCAAGAAAAAAAACACGGCTGAAAGACGTTACCAATATTAATCAGTCATTTCACGAGAAAATTACATTCCACAAGTAACAATTAGTTGTACACTGCTGCGTTGTAATAGTGGCGATTGGAGACTTGAATCAAAGTTAGCTTCAATTTCCCAGAAGCACAAACCAATATGAATCAATGTTACATAGATGCTTCAACTCCAGAAAAATTCCAAGGAAATATTGAAGCGAGTTGAATGCGTATCACATCAAAAAAAAACGAGTACATGTCCGGACATGTATATGCCCTTTTCCCATAAGTAGAATAGGATTCTAGCTCACTCTCTAGTCCACATATATGATACTTAACTTGTATTCCTCGGACTTCTACTCTGACATGACGTCGTACTGGTTTATTTGTCTCTTAGACTGCCTGTCCGAAAGTGAATTACAATATTCATGCCATGGTCAAAAATAGACACAACTTAGGCGCCCGTCTTCCAATAGTCTCATTCGAACAGTCATTTCTGTCAGTTCAATGTATTTTTTGATCGGATTTTCATGAGTGAACGTCTCAAAGACACGTTTCTACGTCCACATAACACGCAAGATGGAAAATGCCGGCTTCCATTCATACTTCAAACTACTTCGTACTAGAAGGTGTTTGTGTTAGAATTATTTGCCCTCGAACCCATAACCCGAGCTCACGGCACGGTAGGTTGATTTATTATGTTCAGTTTATCACTTCGAAAAGAGTTAAAAAGCAGTCGCTTGTGCAGCAGTAATCTTCAGACAGAAACACGTCTTCACTTTCCTGTTATCAACCAGCTCAAGATGCTCAATCCTGTTCATGGTGAGAACTTCGAGCCTTTAGTTGATCAGTTTCTGATATTCACTCACCGATTGTCGTAGTTGCCTTGGGCCTTCTCGCGTTCGCATCCAGTATCACCAATGTCGCAGCTGCGGCGGACCTTGTCGCTGATTTTACTGGAGCTAAATGGATTTGGACCCCAGCCAGTACCGGCGGCGTCTACCCCGTAGGCAACGCTACCTTCAGGCGCGACTACTTTCCCCCCGACGGCAAGACTCCACTATCCGCCAACATCCTGGTGACCACCGACAATGCCTATACACTTTTTGTGAACGGGCAGAAAATTGGCACAGGTACGGACTTTAGACAAGCCCAAAGATTCTGCGTCCCCCTCGTACCTAGCTGCAACGTCTTCGCGATTGAGGGTCAAAACACTGCCACAGTACCCAACCCTGCAGGAGCCTTGGCTGTGATACAGGTCAGATACACCGACGGCTTCACAGAGACGATCGTTACGGATACCGAATGGCATGGGGCCACTGGAGTTCCGGCAGGTTTCGAGCAGGTCGCTTTCGACGACAGCAACTGGCCTGCTGCATTTGACCAGGGCCCTTGGCCAACTACCGCACCATGGAGCAACACCATCGTCATTCCGCCAGCATCATCCGACCCAGGCCCCAATTTGGAATCTGCGAGTTGGATCTGGACAAACGAACTTGATAGCGCAGGCATTGCGCCTATAGGGAACCGGGCTTTCCTCAAGACTGTTACTTTGCCGGCTGGCCAGTTCGCAGATAGCATCACGATGGATATCATTGCCGACGACGACTACACGCTCTACATCAACGGGCTTCTTGTCGGTTCTGGCCATAGCTTCGCGACAGCCCAGAGGTACCAGGTCAACTTCACCCCGAGTAACGCAGTCACTATTGCCGTCGTGGCTTTCAACGTTGGCGGTCCAGCCGGGCTGATGGCGTCAGGGGCTATTACTGGATGCGACTGTGGATGCGGGGCTAACGCGGTTGTCGCGACGGATAGTAGTTGGAAGTTCAGCACCACGATTCCAGCTGGGTTCATCACTCCTGGATTCAATGATGCTGCTTGGCCCGCCGCTGTTGTGGAGGGGCCCAACGGCAGGCAGCCATGGGGTCGTATCGCGTCACCGACACAGAACACAGCTCAAAACGGTCCTATTTCGGGTGCCCCTTCTGCACCCCCCGCTGGCGTTGTAGCTCCTTGAGCTGAGATGGCATAGGATACCTATTTAAAACCCGTCTTCATCCTTTAGTAACTGTTTGGCTTCGAATAACTTTGACATGTAGTCACCTTGAAGTTTTAAGGCCTAAGAACTCAGACCTGAATATTGGCGAATTGAATCTCAGATGGTAGGTAGAAGAATGAGACGAAATACCTGGTAATTCTATTCGCGTTGTCCCACAAGGATACCTTCCTTCCAGTTGCGTCCTCCTATGATACTACTCACCAGCCGAGTCCTTATCCGTTGAGCTTTACTTAGCATGAAAAGTCATCCGGGCTGCACCAGCTAAGAGAAACTACCGATAATTATTATAGCAGGCGAATGTACAAGCACGGATGGCGTGTTGGCTAATCGATAAGATATTTTCTCTTGAAAAACGCGCGCAGATGGAAAATCTGCCATACGCCCAGGCCTGCGAGGGAAATAATCGTGAACCAGGCAAAATTTTGTACTCGTTGGTTTGTAGAAACTGTTCAGAATATCAGAATGGGAATGAAAAAGATGTGTATTGAGCGCACAATTGGTGCCCGTAAACCGTTCCTCTCGCTTCTTTAGGTAATTCATCTCATCCACCACCTCCTTCACGAGGCCTTCCAGTTTCCGCATCTCAGTTTCTAGACCAGATAGAGACTCTTGGTTGGCAATTGCACTAGGAAAAACTCATTCAGAAATGGGACGAAAGCAAATAAAGAATGGCAGACGAACTTATAATCAACGGCGTCTGCTCCAATGTCAATGTCGAGGTCTATTACCCGACTGAGCTTGCTCGACTCGTCCATTCCAATTGCTTGGTCTACATGGTGTTAATACTAGCCAACGAGAATGACAATGTCACGTACTGCCTTCAACATAATTCCGCAAACACACGCCCACCTCACCTTCCGCATGCGTTGTAATGGCAAGCCTGGTCTCTCCTTTTATCCCTCTCTTGCTCAAGTAGACATTCTTGTTTGGACCAGAGTCGACTATCTCAATGTCCACTCGTTGATTGGCGCCAGGTCCTACATTTGCGGTGACGATGACGAGGGCATTATTGTGTGCTACATTCCATATACATTTTTGCGGAGGATAGCGATATGCAGGTAGTGTGAACTTGATTGCGGACACGGCGTTGAGAAAAGAAAGGAAGACGAGAAGAAACCGTAGAGGCCATGGTGGAAAGACCATTTTGGATGGTGGTGGTATTATGCTACGTGGAAACGGCCGCGCCGCGCTGTGTCGCCGCTGATCACACCTTTCTTTCAGGCCACATCAACCTTCATGCAGGATGTCGATTGCCGTCACAACGCCAGCGCTACTTCGAAAGTCACCGAACTAACACTAGTGAGCCCAATTTTGGTCAAGCTCTGTATTGAGTAAGAAATGCCTACGCTCCATGATAATATTGGACATAGGGGAGCTCCATGTTTCAAGTGAAAAATCCTCGATTCATTAGATTTACAGAGCCAGAATGACTATACTGAATAGTGTATTTGGCTTAGATAAGATTGAGGTATTCAACCTAATAGATAGTGGTTGAACATGATACTACAGAAATGCGAAGTTCGCAAGGATTGGCTAATGCCGCGAAATGATCAATTACATCATCACAGCATCGCGGGCACAGTGTGCGTGCAAGATTTGTGAGATCAGACATGCACGCAAGTACTGTACGCACTGCACTCTCGTGTGACTTTATCTAGTTGTACATAACTCTTTTCGTGAAGACAGAAACGCTAGGTTTGTCGGAAAAGGGGGGTCCCATATAAAATTATTATAACGCCCACGGTCAGCGCGCGCGCACACTCCCACATAATTAGGTTATGGCAAGGCATTAGCGCATGCAGTAAATTAATCTGCACCCCGAAAACAAACGCGGAAATGCGTTCATCACTGCGGTAACACTAAAACGATGTCATGTCATGTAAGTATCGCCCCTATCGGGCCTGCCAGTGCTATCAATACTTAGAGTAAGCAAAACGCCAACAGTCCCTCCAAGCCAATGACTACCAACCAATGAGCGGCGCGTGGCTGCGTCGCGTTATTCCTTCTTTGGTAAGAACTCTATATTTAAGACGACCGAAGCAATGTGGTGCGCTGTTTAACATAAACGCTAATTCTACCACAACATGTACGCTAAATTCTAAGTGACAGTGCACAGCAGCCCCCAAGACCCAGTGAAAACCGGCTTTACCTCACGTGATTTGTTTTGATTCAGCGAAAACTCAAAACCACACCCAATGAGCAGCAGTTTTGTACAAATCACTCAAAATAGCTTGTGCATTGCAGATAGGTGAAACAAATGTCATTAAAAAAGCCTAAATAATAACATATATCAAATATTAAAAAATATTTGGACACATTTGCGCAACATTGATGTGAGTAGAGGTCAATTGTAACTAAATCAATCTAAATGTAAGTATGTCTAAGTTCCCGATCTGGCTTATATGGCACCTATTAGCGACGTTAAGTATCTTTCTCATTTGAAAGAGACTTGGAAAGAGCCTTGAAACACTACATGAAACCATAATGTTAGAAAAACATCAAAAAT
>QFFD01004649.1:0-14431 GCA_003314615.1 Pholiota microspora
CCCTCACTAATAGTTAGGGCTAAAGATAATAGGATTAAATCATATCTTTATTGTGGGATAAAAAAACCATAGATAATAATGGAATAGGGGTGGAGGCTCTAAGCACTAATACTCTATAATCTTGCACTTAGGTACTTGTTGAGAAGTAGGTTTAGGCATGGATGCCTTGGGCTATCTTTCTGTACTAGCCTATCTCAGTGGTTACTATGAACAGTATCTTTAGGAGATAGGTAAGTATAACAAAAGTCAGAGAACTACTCTAAAAGCTCTGCCCCAAATAAAGCTTGAGTGCTAGTAGCCCAGGCTGTTGCTCTCTAAATGGATGTATATATTAATTACCCTTAGAGTATTTACTGTCATAAAGTTTTCTTCAAAGATAAGAAGAAGCATAGTATTGGAGAAATCAGGATCATCTGCAGTATCTACTAACATAGCCAGCCTTAACTGCCTGAGACAGAGAGGGCTGGAGTGCCTGCCCTGTCTGAAATATCTGCACAAATTATTGAGAGTGGGCAGGAATAGTAGTTGTATACCTGTTAGAATTGCTTTTTCCACTTTCCAATACACTCTTCTTTCCAGACTCATCCAGACTTATCTAGATTATTCTAGACACAAGTCTAGACTTTTTCCAATGTGCTCCTTTCATTATTCTGAGCACATTGTAGTTCTAGTTCATTCCAGACCAGTCTAGACTTCTAGACCTTACCAGAATTTACTAGACACTTCTAGTTAGTTACCAGACAATTACTAGACTACACTGGAATTGTCTGTCCTAGATTACTCTAGACTCTATCCTAGTAGTATATAAGATTGTACTTAGTTACCTGAAGTCCTCAGTTACTTACTCCAGACTTCAGGTTAGTAGTAGTCTCTCCTCTCACTCAATATACAAGTTACTTACTCCAGACTTTAGCTCTTCATAGCTCATCTATTTTTTGCTCCAAGTCCATCTAACTTGGCAGCTAGCTGTCTGATGACCTTGCCTACCTGCTGCCTTTAATAGTACTATTCTTGGACTGATAAGGATGATTTATAAAACTAGAAAATTTTAAAGCAGATCTGAAGTCTGCTACTGGTACTAGAGAAATAGAGAAAAAGAGGTAAGATTGCCAAGTAGCTAGAGTGAGTACCTGTTCTTGCAGCAAATCTACCACAATCTAAAGCACCACTACACCTTATTTGGGGGTCATTGAATAGAGGAGTAGGTATTGGTAGAATACTCAGTTTGGATACTGAGTTGTTTGCTATACAAATTACAATAAAGAATGCTGTCAAGCTTTCTAATACTAAGTATATAATAATATTTATAGACTCCATTGCCTCTGGTTGGTGGACTCCTTTTGTATACTCTGGTCAAGGCTACTCTCTGAAGATATATGCTACTCTACAAAAGTAATTTGAACAAAACCCTATATGAACTGTTTTCTTTGTATATATGCTATCTAGGCTACAATAGAGATTCCACTTTGATGCATATATACATATAGGTGAACTCTTCCTAGTTTCAGTAGTATAACTATAGACTACATATAATAGTAGGTATAAATATGCTGCTAATTCATGCATAGATATTTGAAAGAATTCCTTCCAACATTCCAGAGATTGAGGGCATTAATTTCTGATGCTTAAGAGTATTGGCAAAAGCTCTATACTACCAATGTCTACAGTCAGCAGATGAGTCTTTGAGCCTCACTATATACTTAATTTAGTATCTTTTAAACTATGCTTCTATTGGTTTATACTTTGAATACTTTAGACTATATAATAGCAATAGAAACTCTATAATATTTATATTTTTATAGTGTGCAATATCAAAATTATGAACATATCTTTGTTTGGTATCCCTGTTACAAATATAAAGGGACAATTATAGAAGATGTCTATAGTTGGGCTTCAGTTCAAGGTTCAAGACACACAACAAATGAGTAAACTCAGAGTCATTAAGGTCAAGCAATATTCAGAGTAAGAAAGGTTAAATTCTCAAGAACTAGCTAAGGAACAAGTATGCTAGAGCTAAGTCTTAAATATAGCTAAGGAACATGTATGCTAGAGCTAAGTCTTAAATACTAGGGAGTACACTGAAAGGGGAACAAAAATGAGAGTATAAGTACAAGAGTAAAACAAGGTAAGAGAAAGAACAAAGACTTTGTCCCAAAGTAGAACAAGGTACACAGCATATATAGTAAAAAGGGAACAAGGGCATGCCATATGTGGGAGTTAGGCGATGACTCATAAATAAGAATAGTACACAGGATAGTAAGCAAGGGAAAAAGAGTGGGTGTTTGTAACAGTCCCAGGTACAAGTATATACTTGCCCTAGACAAGCAGCCAACTAGGCTACTGTGTATTCTTTATTTCTTATATTGAAACCTACTAGCTTTTATCTTGCTTTTTGCCTTCTTTGGCAGAGTAGGATACTTGACCTAAGTTGTGCTGTAGTAGTAATATAATTCATACAGATTAGTTGTCAGCTTTGGTATTACTGGTATATATTGTAGAAGTAAACTCTTCTATTCTTTAATAATGCAGAGAGCATAGAATATTAATACAAATAGGCTGCTTCTACAAAGGTTTTGTCTGCCAAGTAGTTAAGTTCTACTACTTTAGTAGTATCTAAATCTGCAATATATAGTGAGCAACCATAATTCAATCTGGATCAAAGTTATAGTAGTATATTCTAGTTTTTGAGCAGGCCTTGAGATACTTTAACAGATATCTCTAAATACTATTACCTAGTTAGATAGTGCCTAAACTACTTGTAGCTATTAATATTATTTCTGCTAGACAAAAGTTTCTTTTTCCAAGTCTCTTTTTTTATTGCTGGCTTGTAAAATTTGTTAGTTTTTTGTATTAGTTAATATATGAACTATGATTATACACCATATAATAAACTGTAATACATCTTTATTATACTGTATAACTAAAAATAAAATAAAAATAAAGTTTTTCTTATTTTTATATCAGGAAAATCACTTTTGATCTAAAAGTAACTTAAGTAAGAGTTTTACATTCTCACTCTTACAAAGCAATAGAAAAAACTTTGTAATACTTTAGGATACTCTAGAATGCTCTCAGAATTATAAAAATTAATTAATATAAGAAAGATATTTAGAAAATTATAATATAATTATGCTTATTTTTTGGATATATTCAAAGTATTCAAGTCTACTAGATAATATAAATATTTACTATACTAGTTATTTACCAAAAATATAGTAGTCTTATTTAGTATATTATTTAATATCTATTCTAAGAATATAAGAGTAATTTTTGAAAACCAAAATAATAACATGCTATAGAAAGGATTTGAGTAAAATAATAGAGTTATTGTTAGAGTATATCTATATACTAAATAATCACTTACTTTTTTCTATAATTTTTTGTTTTAATTATCCAGATTTGAGTATTAGACAACTATTAAATATTGAAGCAAAGAGAGATGGTAAAGTAAATTAGTAGTCAATTAGTAGTAAATAATAAATAACTAAGAAACACTGAATTTCTTATGCTAGACTAGATTTGCACTATACACTAGTTTTGTTATACATTGGAATAGAATTTTTATACTTTCATATACTATTTTGCTATAAATTTAGCAAGCTTATACTATATATAATAAGACTATCTTCATAATACTATTAACTAAAGTATTTACATTAGTAAAATTTCTGATTCTACTATATGGTTCGCCACTATAGAGTATAAATGATGAATCAAAAAAAAATAAAATTTCTAATGTATAATAGCAATATACTTAATTATAATATGCTTAATTTAGAGTAATGTATTATTGAGCTTTAGCTAATTAAAGTCTAAAAAGGACTTGTATAATTTTGTATTAATTTTAATATGTCCTTTTTTTCTTATGCACTCTATTATTAATCAAAATTTTGTAAGTATACTCAACAACTTGAATATAAAAACTAGCAGTATAATGGATAGATAGAGGCAAAGAGAAAATAATTAAATAGTACCATTGTTTATTCTTTAATAAAAGGATCAATATATTAAATATTTAATACTTACTAGTTGTATAAATAAAACAATTTAGACACTATATAATATTTTAATGCTCTCAGAATTTACTATATAGATTTGGTGTAAATAGTAGGCAGACTATATCTCTGCTAAAAAGTCTAGCCTAGGCCAGCTTACTAGACCAATATATAGTAGTACTTATAGTAAATAGACTATATTTCTACCAAAAAGCCAGGCTTGGGCCTGTGCTAATATAACCAATACTTTAATTATATAATAATGTTACTGTTAATTAAATTTCCCTAGTTATTAGAAATAATGACTCTATTAAAGAAAATAACTGAAAAGTGGTGGGACAAAATTGTATAATTTGGAAAAATTCTAAATTAGCTAAAGCCACCTCTATAACTGCTCAATATTACCAACTAATAAAAAGAGTAAAAGAAGTAAAGTTTATAAAAACAGCTAGAGCTAATCCAATAGAAGATATTGCTAAAGTACTATGTAATACCTTCTAAACAAGCAAAAAGATGCTTTAGAATAATAGGAAAAAACTAAGCTATAAATATTTAATCTTTTAAGATTCAATATATATAGTATATATTGAAGCTACATATATAGAAAAACTACTATAAAAGTAATAACTAGATATAAAGATACAGAATAAAACATTAACTCAGTATATACTATAGACACTTAACTAATTTATTATTATGTTATATTATTACAGATATATCTATTACTTATATCTCTAATTATTTCATTTATCTTATAAAGTATATAATTATAGACTCTTTGCCCTCTTTATATAATTGGAGAAAAGGTAAGATTATGAATATAACAAAAGGATAGGTTTTAGTATAATATTAGTACAACTAGGATATTTATTAGTAATATACAGTTAACAAAACTATTTACAAGAATATTATATACTGCTTTTATTGATACTATTCTAGTAAAGTATATTATTGTGTATAATTAGTATGTTTTAAGTGTATTATAGAATAATACAATTGTTTTATAATATTTGGACAAACTAGAAAGCTATAAAAAGAGTATTCTGGAATAATTTAAAAATAACTTGATTTGCTCTAAGAGCTATTAAAGAGTTGTCTGAGTATTTCTAGAAGTAACCCAAGTCTTTGAATTGTATTATAATGTAGCTTTGGGAAACTTTTAATCTTTAGATACTTAAGTATCTTTTAGAAGCTCTAGAAGATATTCAAATATACTCTGAAGAAAATAGGTATTTTTCTAATGCTTTTGTACATATAGCAGAACAAGTATACTAAGAGGTATTTCTTCTTCAAAATATGCTTTTTCAGTAGTAGACTAAAAAGTTGTAAAGAGAATAGTTTGGCTACTACTAAAGAAGGTGCTAGATAGTATTTAATAAGCTTGAGAAAAATTTTGCCATTGTTTATAAAAAATATAATACTAAGCTTAAATAGAATATCTATTTAATGCAAAAAAAGAGCTGAAAGATAAATAAACTTTAATGAGGGGTGGTATAAAGTGGAAATAACATGCAGAGAGTGTTGTAGCTACTAGTATATAACCAAAAAAGGCCCTAGAGTAACTATAAGCTAGTAGCTCTACAAATAAGTATGCTAGAGCAGCTATATCTATTAATATCTCTAGTAGTAGTTATAACTAAATTATGTATCTAGGCTTATTAGATAGTTTATGTAGCTACTCTATTTGGCTAGATTTGAAATTTTTGCTTTATTTGAAGTAAACAGCAAACAGGCTAACTTATTTATATAGTTGAACTCAAACCCAAAGAAATAGCAGATTAAATCAACTTCATCAAAAACAACCTTATTACTACTAAAAGATTATATACTAGAACAAACATTCTTAATATTGTGGCTCAAGAATGATACTCTCATTTAAATAATAAATATTTCTGTAAAGCTACAGCAAAAAAACCCATTAATATCAAGAAAAAGACTATACATGTTAATCCCCTTCTTCTAAAATCACCTGCTCCTTGTTGCTTTATGCTAGGGCTATATGTTGTTTCTTATCTAGATTTTCCTTATACTAGAAACAATACATTTGCTATACATGCTTTCAATGGTAATCTCCAAACTACTTCAAATTAAAATACAAGTAGTACTATTGCCTTATCTGCCAGAAAAATTAATCTAGTTATTATGCAAGTATTTGTTCTTGCTATTTAGAATATCTATACTACAATTACCCTAAGGAAAAGAATTGAAACTATTATAATAACAACTACTATGATAATTTTATTTCTGAGGCCAAAAATAATATGAGTAGGGAACCTTATTACTAAAGTCATAAGCCTTTAATTTTGCAAAAGGAGTAATATTATAAATACCATCTTTTTTTCTTTCTTACTACTCTCTGTACTATTCTTATCTATGAGTTATCATTTGATTCTCATATACTGTGTGATCTTGTTCTTTTTTTTACTATATATATTGTATACTTTATTCTACTTTAGGACCAAGTCTTTGTTTTATTTCATACTTTGTTCTATTTCTATTCCTATGCTTTCATTCTTGTTCTACTTTTAGTATACTTTTAGTATTTAAGACTTAGTCCTAACATACTTGTTTTTTTAGCTAGTTCTTAAGAATTTTATTTGTTTTACTCTAAATATTGCTCAATCACAATAACTTTGAGTTTACTTATTTGTTGTGCATCTTGATCTATAAATACAAATCCAATTATAGATGTCTTTTATATTTGTTTCTTTATGTTCATAACAATAGCATTAAAGAAATAGGATACAAAATTAGATCAAAGAAGTTCACTAATATTTGCTAATATTATACTTAATATTATACTTAATATTATAGCAGTAGCTCAAATTGCTTCCAGGCTAGAAATTATACTTATATAGCTATTCTATCTAGCTAGATTTGAAATTTTTGCCTTATTTGAAGCAGACTATTAGCTAGAGTGCTCATAGTAATGAGAGGCCTTTCTAAAAAGGAAGGTGTAGTAAAAAAAACTTATATTAGCCAAATTTGATCAAATCTGTTTAAGATTGAATTTCCCATTAATTTGGCTATTACTCTATTAATTCCCCTTATATACTTGCACAATACATGATTTAATACTATTACAACACCCTCCAAACACAGCTACAATACAATATATATATATTTTGATTTTGATTAGAGGAGCATACTGTAGTATACTTTAGTAAGTATAAGACTATAGCTGATTTCAAATTTAAAGCTATGGTATTTTTAGTATCATAAAATATAAGCAAATTACTAAGAGCATATATATATATATATATATAAATAGTATAGAAACAGCTAATCAAATTGACATACCATAAATCAGGTTAGATTAGAATTAAAATTACATTTTGAACAAGTACTTGCCTAAGCCAATCTGTTATATGATCAATATCTGAGTAATCAAAACTCAGGCACTTATTATAGGCTTCTTATGCAAAATATCTATTTGTTTATTATGCAATTAAGTAAATATACTATACAGATATACTATATTAAAAGACTAGACTGTGAGCATTAATCTTTAATTTTATATTGTTAAAAGTGGCTACAGTCTGATAAAATTACTTGTTTTCTTAAATAGAAAAGCAAAATCTTATTCAATTTAGTTGATTTAAAAGTGAGCTTGTTGCTTCTAATTTAAGCTTTCTAATAAGTTTAGTATCACTTAATTCCAAGTATAGGAAGTATACTTTTCAAACAGTATACTAGTATTCTGCATTAATTGATCTGAATTTACACAGCCACCATGCCACCTATATCTGCTGCTCCTTTATATAAATCAATGCTAGTGCACTTGATTCTTGAACAATTCCTATAATATCTTTTATATCTTGTAGATATAGTATACTTATACTTTCTACTATTTTATATATAGACTATATTAGCTGTATTTTATATGCTATTCATAGAGTATTATAAATTATAAATAGAAAATATAGTAAATTATAAATAGTACTTCAACCACTTATTTAATTTACTAAATTTAAGCTAATTTTGGTAGATATATAGCATATTCAAATTATCTAGGTGTTTTGAACTACTTTTACTATATCCAAATATTCAGTGAATTTATTATTTTGCTATTTTGGTATTTTTGTACAGTAGAGTAGAATCAATATTTTCTACTACTCTTTTTTTAATAAAATACTCTTCAATGACTCAATATAATTAATATTTGTATTCTGGTTAGTTTAGCAGTATACTAAATGTATACCAAAATTTATTTATACTTGTATCAAATTGAATTAGATTATGTTTTGCCAAAGGAACACTTGGAGGATATATTAGAAATGTATTAGAGTGTTATAAAAAAGTTTTTACCCCATTAGCTATTTTGTATCAATCCAAAGCAGCCAAAAGATTGTGGAACACCCAAGACCTAGAGAAAAAATTAATTTACCACAAATACAATAACTGCTACAAATAGAGCCCTAATTATTAATTATGGAATCTATGGCCAATTCTATTAAGACTTGGAAGATAAATTTATACTGATCTATTCTAAGAAAGCTGCCTATAAAGCTTTCAAAAATCTCAGACAAAAGAACAAATATATTGATGAGCATAATATTGAATTCAAGAATCTAATAGCAATGGCAAAACTTAGGAATAAAACAAAGAGTATCATTTCCCTCTACCAAGAATCCTTGAAACCAACTCTATTAATACAAATTCTATAAAAAGAAATCCTGCTTCCAACTATTACCAGATGGTGTGACACAGCCACTTGTCTTAAAAAAGACTATTTACAAACCTAAGCTCTCTTTGAACAAATCAAAAGAAAACAATCTAATAACAAAGTAAACACCTAGAATATGAATTAGAAAAGATTCTTTAATCCATAGTACAATAAATACTAAAATTCTGGAAACTAGAACAGAAGTGATTCAAATACTATGAATACTTCTACAGATTATATCTCTATTAATGCCATATTCTAAACCAAATAAAAAAACCTTATAAGGGAAGAGAAATGCTTCTGTTACAAATAAAGCAGATATTTCACTAGATTTTGCCCATTCTGAAGCAAAAACTCCAAAAATTCTGGAAAAGGCCAAAATCTCCAAAACTCTGGAAATCCTGAAAATTACTGAAACAATTACCAGAACAAATAAATTACCATTTATGAAGCCAAAATAGTCCTTGCAGAAATTAAAGTATAAATAGATGAAGATGCAAAGAACTTTGATATCAATGATGAAACCAAGACTTTGAAGGATTTTTAAGAAGGAGAACTGCCTTGACATCAGTTCCCCTCCTAGCTGTAATTACTATTTACTCTATACTAGTATATCAGAAAAACTATATTTGCTATTGAAGATCTATAGGTGCCTTTCAGAGAGACCTAGAGAAACTAAAAGCATTACAGAGCACTTAAATATCCCAAAGATATTTAAAGACAAATTACTATACAACTCCTTTATCTAGGTATCTTTCAAAGCATATTAAAAACCTTTAAACCTACAAAAAGTAACCTAAAAATACTTTAGTTTGATTATATAGCTTTGTTTCTTTGGAGGTTTCTTTGCTAAAAAGTATCAAGTAAAATACAAAACTATATATTTAAACTAATTAAGCATACAATTACAAGATAACTATTCTATATACTAGCTCTACTAATATCCATACTACTATTCAAATTTTTATAGAGCAATTAAAGTAGTGTTTGTACTAGAAGGAGTAAAGAACAAAATAGCACACCTGAGAGTAGAATATATTATCTATCAAATAAGTAAGATAATTAGGATATAAGGTAATAGACTTAATTTAATATGCCTAGTTAAGCAAATAGTAGAATCAAGTATAAAAGACACAGTAAAAAAAGCATATATTAATAAATATTAGAATAGAGAGCATAGTAACTTATCTGCTAGTTATACCCACTCTATAGTATCCTTTATTCTCTATATTATTAGGTGTAGTTGTAACTTCAAAGTTAAACCAGAGAATATAATAATAGAAGGTGGAAGTAGAATAGAAAGAAATATATAATATTAGAGAGATATAGCATAACATTGGCTTTTAATTAGTCATACGACCTCAGAGTTATATAATCTAAAAGTACTAGACTTAATAATTTCAATCTCTAAGTCTCTCTACTTGTAGACACTACTATATGCTGGAGTATGGGAAACTATTTTCTAGTATACTAGTTGTATAGAATTTGAACAAAATAAAATAAGATCTTGTATTATCTTTTAAGGTCTATTAATAGCCTCAAAGTATTAATAAATTCAATCTCTTCTATATATTTTCTAAAGACTTTCAAAGCACTAAAAAGTATTAGAAAGTACTATAGAGTAATATAGACAAAAATAACACTTTTAAAGATACTGAAAGATACCTATTGATCCTTGTAGCTATATATAAAACATAACCTTACCTAGGTTGCTTCCAAAGCAGAAGTGGTTATTCTAATGTAGTAGAGGTCTGTAAATAAAGTAAGTATACTCTTTTGTTATTTTATTGGTTAGTTTACTTATTTCCTCTTAGGCAGAAATGTAGTAGTGGCACTACATGATAAAGTAGTCACTAGGTCTTGTACTGAAGTCTCTGTATACTTGAGGGGCATCTGTAAATTAATAGTAGTAGTATAGTAGTACAGAATGAGAATATAAGGTACATATATATTTGTGGGCATTATGGCTCAATACTAGATTGTTTGGAAAGCATTCTTGTTCCAAACACATTATATAAAGTATGGTTTACAAACTGCTACTTATTGTGTATTATAGAATCTGCAAACAAGGTAAGTATGTTATATATCTAAATAAATTATTTACTTACTATATAATTGAAAGCTAGTATAATTGTTGTATTGTGAGGAATATATATGCCCTTCCTTGTACATGTAAGATAATGGTAAAACAGGGTATAAATAGGGCTTACTATCAAACAGAGCATTTTAGTAGCATGCAAGTGTTTTTATTTACCTTGACACATATCACTGTCAATAGCCTTCTGTAGATTACTGCTTGTCAATGCCACTTATTTATTTTTGGAATCTATTTATAAGCTTGGTAAGTGCTAGGAGTATATCTTGTAGTTTGTGTAAAGTGCCTTTGACATAATACAAGGTGAGGCTATTGTATTTCAAAGGTTTTCCCTGTATTAATATATACTATAAAAATATTGAGTTATGCACTTATATAACACTACTAGTAGAATGATAGATGTATGGGCATTATATAGGCTATAGAATAGTAGTAGAAGCAATGAATAGTAATGTCAATTAGTACTAAATATAACAAAGTATACAAATAGTTTGCTTACCAAACAAGAGACATTGACTATCTGATGCCCTTTTTTCTTCCTGTGAATATACTTATATTTGTCTTTACAACTATTCCTTATAGCTTTTTTATGTACTGAATGACAATCATAGATATACATTAATCTTACAAATAAGTTGATTTATAATTATTTGTTGAGATCTTGACTAGTAATTTGTGCATTATAATAATGTACAGTTGCAAACAATCAAATACATCCAATTTTATATCTCAGGACAGATTCGAAATCAGACAGTCAAATAGAGCCTAAAAATGGTGTTTTCATAAAATTCCCATGTGTTTTTGCCACTGCCATGATTTTGGAAGGGAAAATTGGAACTTTTGGTCAGCGGTCAGGGTTACAGATCATATCAGTTGTTATTAGATGTATTTAGAACAGCATCAATCGACATTATTGCCTGCTAAGAGACTTGCCAATGCTGCCGTTGCTTGTGCACTGCCCAGGCAGCTGCATAGCCTGTCAAACCAAGGCAATATGCGCTTATAAAATGCCAAGAACAATTGATGAAATGGTGTATAACTTCAGTTGGACAAGCCTTAAGATATTGCTTGATAGCATCCTTGGCATCTTGAAAAGTTTTCTTCTCGACTTCACGGTAACGGTTTTGCACCATCCCCAATACTATTGAATGTCAAAGTTAAGCACAATAAATGAGTGAATAAAATAATCAATGTGCCATTTCAATTGGGTTTAATTCACAATGGAATTTCGGCAAGAAAATGCACTCATGACCATGATCTTTGATAAAGGTCTCGAGTATTGAGGGCTAATTCTTGAAATTATCTTGCTGGCTGAGGAGATGAGCAAGGCAGCAATTTTGATTGTCAATTGGGCACATGGGAGAGCATTTAGCATGGAGATTTTGGATATTGAATCCTCGCTCTTCAAGAATGCACTTTGATCCTTTCGGTCGACTATCTAGAAGTGTCATTTTCTGTTCTTTCCCACAGTGTTCTGCTGCAGGGTTTGTTTGTGGAATCACAGTGTTGCATTGGATCCTCTGCTTCCCCCCATCCAACTTGTTTATATCAAATGCTCTGAGGGCATTAGGTGGTAAAGAAGCATGGGCCAAAGATTGATCAAAGACAAAGAGTGACTGCTTCCCGGAATGTGCAGCCTCAAAAATCTGGATAGCATCTTCCATTTGCTTGAGCAACTGCTTGCAGTCCCACTATGCATCACCTCCTGATCCAGGATAAATAATCTTTGTAGAGTCCTATACTACTTGTCCATCTGCGTCGACAAGAATCAGGCACCCTGTTTCTGGGTTGATGAATGCCGAGACATGAATTAAGTGCCTGCATCCCTTTTTCCATAGTGGCTGTTCACTCTTCCACAACCAAAGATTTCGAGCCTCGTCATTACCATGGAAGGAGCTTTTATTATGGAAATTTGGAATAATTTCACACTCTCCAGGATTAAGTATTGGCTCAATGCACTTTAATTCAGGGCCTTCATAATGAACTATGCAAGCCTCAAATTTAGCCATAAGTAGAAGAAAGATTTCCTGATGGTAATTGACAACATCCAGTCACTCGTGTCCATCTATATAAATACCTTTCCTGTATTGCATGTATTGCCACCCAAGTTTAATGAGCCAATGACGAGCTGTGCATGTCCCAATAGGCTTCTTAGGCGTGATTCCCAGCTTCAGAAGAATTTCGGTAGTAATGGCAATCTGAAGCCTTTTAGAAGTGACCTTTCCCATTGGCAAGCTTTGCAAATAATCGACAACTTGCTTTTTGACTAGCTTGTCTGAAAGCAAGCTCCGGACATTTCTAAGACCTCCATGGCGCTCCTTTGGCAGCTGTTCAAAAAGTTGGTAATGCCATGCAAGTGCGTGAACCCTGCGTGAAAACCAGATGCTGTTGCATTCATGCCACTGTGCTGCTATCTCCAAGCTGGCCTCATGGCATGATTATCCTTTGATTCGCAGAGTTGCAAAATTACAGATGATCATGAGCTTGTTGATTTCCGAGAGTACTAGCTTCTTTGTGTTCTTCTTGAGATCAACTTTGATTTGCACTTGAAGAGTAGCCTAGTCTGATTTTAATAGGATTGCCGCTAATATCTTCCTCCAGTTCCTCCTCCCAAGTTTCTGCTTCCTGTGGGCTTGGCAGTAGCCCAGATTCCTTATCAGAGAGTTCATTGTCTGATGAATTATTGACTGGCACATGCTCTGTTAATTTAGATGCCGGAATAGAAGGTGCCACAGAGATATTGCAGCCCGGAGTCAGATGATTATTGGCAGGTGCTTCATCTGGCATGTCAATGATCTCGACAGGGTTGTCTGACTCCTCCTTGCCAGATGACCCACCTGTAGTTGTGTCATTGGATGAAATGCTCTGGAGGAATTGTAGTAGAGCTGCCCAAGGCTTGCTGAGGGCCTCCAAAAAATGCATCCAATCAAGTCTGGCCTGCAAATGCCTTGGCATATTGCTGCCTTGTGTGCACAGATTTAGACATGACGTCCAGGCCCTTCATGTACATGGTGGGATGTGCTATTGAATTATTGGTAAATAATGTAGGGTATTTTACATGCTGTGTATTCTCTTACATTTTTTTGTTTTCTGAAACTTGGATGGAATCCAATCCTTATCTGCAGCATTGTCATCAACCCTACAAGCCAGATCTGCCAGCCGGCACCCAAGTTCTTTACTGCACAGCCCTTTCCACTCAGCATCTGAATCAGACTCCAGTTCTGAATCCTCCTCGCCATCATCTTCATGCTCGCTGCTTGCATGGTCTTTAGCATCCTGCGGAATGGGCTCGTAATTGTTTTCCTGGCTGTCATTATCCAGGTCAGGTGGATTGAATTTAATAATAGGTTCAAGAGGTGGATTAGAGCAAGCAGGCTGATTTTTTAAGCCAGAAATATTTCTTTTTTTCTTAGGAGGGTGACCTTTTGGTGGCATATTGGGGGTTTTTTTTGAAGGGAAATGGAGCAATAGAATTTCTTGATTTTGTACCCCCAAACTCATTTTATTAAAAGCTATCTAAAAAAACAAATTTTCCGAAATTTTAGCAGTTTTTTTTCGCCACCGCCATGATTTTTGATGATTTTTTTCCTCAAAGTCAAAATAAAAAAAAACTGCTCATACAAACCATTAGTATAGGTCCATTTCTACGTATTATATGTGTTTTTACAATAATTA
>QFFD01004660.1:0-10082 GCA_003314615.1 Pholiota microspora
TACTGGTCAATAAAATAATATTACTACTCCCGCCATTCACGGTGGGTTGCAACCCGACAAAGGACCAAAAAAATACCAACTTTTGTTCCGAACTTGCTATGAAGCCGCCTCAGTAAACTCAGTATTAGTACCTACCTGTCAGTTGACAGATTCAACCCTACTTTTAGAAGTAGTGTGTCCAAGTCGTCACCAAGAATATGCGAAATCTGAGGCCAGTGAAGGAATCCATGGCCATGGAATACTTCACGGACTCATCGACTAGGGCTTTGTGGAATCGCTTGCAGCAACTTGAATCCCCATATCCTGTTCCTTCGACACAACGACTTTCAATATTTGATGACCAAACGCCTACTGTTTTCTGCAGGCCACCGAAAACTTATCGCTGTGTACCAGTAAAGAGAGCATCTGGACGCCTGGAAGGCCCTCTAAAGCTGCTTTCACAGTCCTCGTATGTTGACTTCCGCTGCTTGCTTTCTGTTTACTCCTAGGAGCGTAATGCGTTCTTGTCCCTGGAAGTTGAAACGGTCATAGCCCCACTTGACTCTATGCATACGACGGTGTCCTGATGATGTTGATAGTGTAAAGCCTATGGCTCTACTATTAGAGCCACAGTAGCTCAAACACGTTTCCTGCCCGGAGGATAAGTAATTCAGTTAACGGAATGGCATCCGGAGACCGACACCCCTCTGGGAACAGAAGTTTGAACTTCAAAGGACAGCAATCTTGGTAGCTTTGTGCACTACCGGTACCCAGCCATATGTTCTTCTCACATGGATCTTTCTCACACCAAGATTGAGAAGAAGGGACAGATACGAAAAGTGCTTCTTCCACAAACACCTATAGGCTTAATTCCCCAACTCCGCTACAACAGAGAGGAACATGATGATTCTCACCCAACGGCGCGATATTCTGGGTTTAATAAGCGATGATTACTCGTCATCTTCGTCCTCATCATCATCTGCTTCGTCTTCCGATATTTCCAAGCCGGCTTCCTTCATTCTAACTTTGTCTTTCCTCCGTTTGCTCGTTACCTCATCCAACAAGACGAGCAGGTCTTCCTGTTCTTTCTCGACGTCTTTTCGTTTGTTGTCAGAGTTAGCAACTTCTAATTTCAAACCGGCGAGTTCTTTTTCCAGATCGAAAGCCTGTGCAGAAGAGATGAGATTATGTTGACGACGTGACACATACAACATACCTTGCTTTCGAACACGTTCGTCGCTTTCAAGCGTTTCTGCAACGCTTCCAATTCTTCAGCTTGTTGTCGGATGACTTCGCGAAGAGACGCAATCAGCATCGCAGTCTCTGCGCTCTGCCCATTAGAAGAAGAGAGCTGATTAGGATCTGTAGAGAATCCACGCTGGACAGTGTCTGATCCAGAATTAGAGGCGATACATATGTCATACAGAACGTCGATCACGCACAATAATTCGACTTCCAGAAGTCAACGAAAGCCCAATCAAACCATATTTCAGCCTCTTCGGAGCCTCCAGTTTTGCCAGCAGGTTGTGATACCGTACTAGGAAATGGAAGGACGATGGAATCAGGTCCAACAGCTTTGAAGCGTTCGTCTTCTCGGAATCGAGACATTTGTCCTATCAATGTGTCTACACTCAACCGGCCGATGATGGGGTGAATAGTTGCCCTGGACCAACGTTGTCAAAATTCTTGGACTCAACAGCGGACAGATGGAACGCACCTTGTTATTTCGCCAGGTTCCCGATTGTACTCATA
The DNA here is from genome assembly GCA_003314615.1 of Pholiota microspora. Classification (NCBI taxonomy): domain Eukaryota; kingdom Fungi; phylum Basidiomycota; class Agaricomycetes; order Agaricales; family Strophariaceae; genus Pholiota; species Pholiota microspora. Next base: position 1,732 of record QFFD01004660.1, read on the forward strand.
ACACAGCCCCAGAAGGAAAGCGCATAGGCCGGGAACCAAGGAATCAACCTCGGAGGTCTGATTGATCGGCTCAACTAGCTATGGTGGGCGAATCAATAAAGAGTGTTCGTAGAAAGATTCTGGTAATTTAACTCACAACACCAAGACCGCCAGCGTCAAGGAAGTCTTTGACAGACTGTGGATCTTCCCACAACCATTGCGAAAGAAGGCATAAATAGCCAATAACATAACGATCCCACTCCCGAGCTTCTCTGTCAGAGTTCGTGCTCCTCGAGCGCGATAATAGCGCTAACGACAGGTTTTCCGTAAGGATCTGTAGCAGTGTTTGCTCCTCGTCTTCGGGTTCTTCTGCGACTGGCTCCGGAGGAGCGCCATCAGCTGGAACGAAGAAGCTCGATCCTGAAGCAGTAGGAGCGGGTCCTGGTACTATTTGACGAGCGGATGCTTTTGCTCGTGGCGATCCGCGAAGTAGGTGGGCGAACATTAGGGTGGCTATATGCGTTGAAATGACAGTTGCCGGGTCTAGCGTAGATATGGTATTGGGCGGAGCCGAGAGTGCATGGAGGAGCGGAGTGGATCGCGAAGCCTGCGGCTCATCTGAGGAAATATATAAGAATATTGAATCATGAACTCAGAAACTCCCCGTAACGCGAAAACAAAAAAACTCACCAGAATCCTCCTGTGGAAGCATCGCTACAACAATGGCTTGGCGAATTTCATCTTTGCGGACAAAGTTCTGGAAGCAAGTGAAGTCATAACGCGTTTAATTTCCGTGGACAGTACGGATATACCCACCTCGAACACCGCTGCAGCCGCACTTCTCAGCTCAAGACTGTCCTTAGTGCGCTTTCCCGCATCCAGGCCATTATATTCACCGTGAATAGCTAGTTCAACAAGGGCGTCAAGCGCTGAGGCTAGTTCCAGACGATCCCATTCTTCCCCGTTCGTTTCGGGTACTGGAACGTATGGAGTCAAGGATATTTCTGAGAATGGAAAGTTGATATTAGTAGGGAGAAGGCGAAGAGCCTACTCGACAAAAAAAATGATCAATGGATGTGCTTCAAATTGAAAACGATATTTTACCTGTGTTTTTAATGGGGTTGGCGCGTTAGACGCCAATGCCATTTCGATGAGGCATCTCGTGAAAGGGACATTTTCGGAGACCTATCACATGCACTGAGCTTAGGTCGAGCCTGGCCATGGCTCTATGCTTACACCGTGTCCTTTGGCTCCGATGAGCATGCCCATTATGCCAATGATTAGAGATGTATTTCTGTGCTTCTGGTCGTCCCAAAATTGCAGCGCGAATTCTTGTGGCGCCGTCGTCTGAACGTCCAATGCCACGGGGAATTGAAGCAGGGCACATAATACTGGTGGTAGCGATGTTTCTTTGAAATAGCTCTATTCATAGTTTGATTATTATCCCGAAAGTGGAGAGTACCCAATACCTGATTCGAACTGTTGAAGCGCAATAATCCATCAACACATGTCAGAGCTCCTTGAGCCACGAGCCCGCCATCGACGCCTCCTTCTTGAGTGACAGTGTTGAAGAGCTTTTCAAAGGCTCCTTCGAATGCCAGTACTTTCTGAATATCCGGACTTTGGGAGGTAAGTGCCTGAACCATAGTAATAGCCTCTACAATTCCATGTAAGGTCGGGCTGATTGGAAGATCACAGGACTCACCGTTTCGAATGATTTCTCTTTTATCCTCCAGCACCGCGATAATACTCCCTGGACCTGCTGGTGCTGTCAGAAAGTAGCTTTGAATGGCGTGTCGTCGATTATGCAGCAGTATTGTAAGCAATTGCAGCGTCGCAAAACGGGTATAGAAATTGGTGTCTCCGAGCAGTCTGAATAGTACATGTATAGTCTTGTCTGACGATACAAGCACGTCCGTATGCTTGAATCCTAGATCATGACTTCCGGGGGCCGCGTCTTCTGTTTGACACAGGATATCTAGCGTTTCCAAGATGGCCTTCCCCATGTCCGCATCGACCTCTGCGTCATTATAAAGTGCATCCAGAAGGCCTGATAGTGCTCTTTCTCCAACTTCTTGCTTGCAGTCCCGAGCAAGACCTTTAAGGGCGAGTACAGCTGCCCGTCGATCCGCTAGCAGTGTGGTAGGAGAGAGCCTATCGCTAAGTCTTCCGATGGTATCTGTAGGTGTTTGCGGTGCTCCTGTTGGCCCGCGCAGGGCAACGTAGGTCTGGGAGAAGAATTCCATTGGTATATAAATGTAAGTCTGGCCTCGAGCGTTAGAGATATCTTCCTTGTGGATGGGAAGTTGGAAGCAGTAGTAAGCCAATGCGCATGAAGTTCAGCAATGGACACGACAGCGCGGTACTCTAAATACCACGTGATACGGCCGACGCGCATCACTCGCGATAATCTGACGCGCCTCTTTCTCTTTCTCGTTCTACGACCATTGAATCCATCTATATCTCTACAGCCTTATGACAGTCTTCCAAAAAATTCGCTCTGTCTCAAAATTTATTGAGTATCCACCGACTCTTCGCCAATACCCAAGAAATGTTGGCATAGAAGCGTTCTCATGGACTAACTTGATTGACAGGACATTACCAGTCATATATTTCGCACTGGTCCCTTAGAATAGGTGCGACCTTGTTCTGATGTCAAACGATCATCTGCGAATCTCTTCCATCATCAATATTCTACCTCCTTGCAACCAAGGCTCAAGCTTACGCCTCGTCCTTCAAGGATTCATCACCGTTATCCCAGATCTCTCACGCCCAAGACGTGCTAGTCAAAACGTTGATACGTAGATAAGATTCTCACTCAGTGCCTACATGAATGTGTCTCATGCTGGTACGCGAAATGTTCCCCAGAAATTGTCATCAATGACTTCGACATTTGGTGGTTGATCTTCGTTCACCTACTGCAGGCGTATTTATGTTATTTCTGTCTCCAGAAAAAGTTACCGACTCTGGAAATGTTTGTCCCTATGTGTGTACGTTCGAATTAATTCATCATCATATTGCGCTTGATTGCGGAACTTATGGTCCTCCAGCTGCAGAATCGGGTTCGACAAGTTGAGTAGACCAAGTATACGATAAGATTCATCATCACTCGACTTACATTCACAATGTATATGTTACTTGCAACATTCACATTCGGTGATGGACCAAATATGCCTGAACAAATCTGCGTGTGAGTGACTGACTGTAATGTGATGATCTAGTTCATTCAAGCTCACATGTTTTCACTGCTCTTTCTAGTCTACTCTGCCAGCCACAGTCTCCCTGTTGTTGTCAACAATGCCATATTTCATTCAATACACACGGTCCGTTTCCGCGTATCGCAGCCTAGTCTTGAACCAGTCTATCTAACATAACATTTCAATCATTGACCAAGTCTGACTAGGTCTGTTCACGGGTGACAGACTAATTCTCTGAATATCTGTTGGATGATGCCAACACCATTCCATTGTATCAGCTCTGTTCCCGGGACATGATATTGTCAGCTTATCATTGTCAAGTAAAGTATGATTTTCTCAGGTCGACGCTTGCCTGGAATTCGATGTTGTTACAAGATAAACCTCATTTCGATCATGAAAATTTGTCTCTCCGCTGGCTCTCCGCTCCAATTTTCTCTGTAAAATAAGAATGAAATTTGTTGAAATTTCGAAGGACGCAAAATCATGGCAATCTTTACTCACTGCACCTTCATGAGTCGGTTGATACTGCCTCTTTCAAAAGCCCAAACGCATCTCTGTATCAGATATCCCAGGACCTGATGCAGAGTCCTTCATTCTTGGTTAGTGCCATATTTTATTATATAACGGTGCTAGCAAACCAACATTGCTCATTCACGGTAACAGGTAATCTGCGAAAATATTATCAGAGTCAAGCCGGAGAGGTCAGTGATTATGTTATCGCTCAATCGCCCTGACCTCTTCAAAGATCGATTTGGAATGGCAAAAGTTATACGGGGGTGTGGTTAGGTTCAAAGGTCCATTCGGAGTGAGCACCGAAAATCGTTACTCGCAAAATACACCTGACTGATCACACTACTTATGCAGGAGGATCGGTTGCTCGTATCCGATCCCAAAGCTCTGCAGTACATATATCACACTTCCGGGTATAACTTTTTGAAGCAGCCGGAACGCAGAGAATTAACTCGGATACCCACCGGAAAGGGCATTGTCTGGGCTGAAGGTCTCTAGAACCAATCATTTCCCTGAGTGAAAACTCTAATACAATACAAGGCCAGGACCACAGAAGGCACCGTGATCATGGACCCGGCCTTTACCTATGGGGAAATCAGGACGTATACACCGGTGTTTAACTACCACGCTGCGAAGGTAAGTCGTTTTTACTACTCTCTGTGTGCACTGTCCGATCTGCGCTGACTTAGTACATATCTGTATTACAGCTTACGACTAAGTGGAAGGAGGACATCTTCACCTCATCGAATTAGCTGTTCAGTCTTCAATGTCTGTACTTGGTTCGCGCGGGCAACCTGGGACGCCATGGGAGTTGGTGAGTGTATATAATTTACATTCTGCCCGTATACTCAGCGTCTATAATTACATCTGATGCAGCCGCTGTCGACTATGAATGAGACCCTCGACGGTAACAGCAACGAACTAGGAAATGCATACGCAAATTTAGGGTAAGGGACTGTCCTGGCTCGGCCATTGAACGCATGTATATACTCACACGGCACGCACATAGTATCTCGGAAACTTGTCCGAAAGTGATATTATCAAACAAGCGCTGGTCCCTTATCTTCCAAAGTTTATTCTTTCATACATACGCAACCAGATTCCAAGCCGTTTGTTGCAACAACTCCGAACAGCATATACTGCCGGGTATAAAGAGGCTTAAGACATGATTATACTAAAGCTAAAGAAACAACGACTGGAGAAATGGGCTTGCTAGGCAAGTCCTCAAACAATGTTCATTGTCAAAGTCGATCGTTGATTCTCATTGAAATTCAAATAGTACGCGCCAACTTGTCCGAGAACGAAAACACCAGGATGCCCGAAGAGGAGATGATAGCGCAAGTACGGTATGATGTCCGTTCCGCAGCTACGGCCTCAGTGCCACCAATTGAATACTATCCTCCTCTTTTAGGACACTACTCCTTGCAGGTTACGAAACCACCGCTACTACTCTGGCGTGGACCATGTTGGAGATTGCACGACATCCGACGGTTTAAATCAATCTTGGAACAGAAATTCGTCAGAAGCAACAAGACGTTCGAGCGCGGGGGCAGACTGAATTCGTTTCAGATGATTTTGATGACATGCCTTACCTTACAGTCGTACTGAAGGTTCGTCTTGTTTGATATGTTCTCTAAGAATTCGTGTCTGATTGTTTCAACAGGAATCACTTCGACTGAACCCTGTATGGCATGTACAGAGAACCAGTGAAAGATTATATTCTTCCTCTTTCTAAACCCCTTAGGACGCGGTCAGGAAAGGGGATCAGTAATATTCCCGTACCGAAGGGTATTAAAATAGTCACGTTCATCAACGGCTACCACAGGGAAGTTTGGAAGAACCAAATCAGCACTGAATTATCAGAGTCAGACACACTTAATTACTGATTTTGTCTTGTTCCAGAAATGAGGATGCCTTTGGGCCTAGAGCAAATGCGTTTAATCGTGAGCGTTGGCTTGCACCAAACCGAGTGGAGAAACTGGCCTCGGTTGGAGTATACGGAAATCTGTACACATTTTTCGGGTTTCATTTGTGTCACTGACCAACGCAATTCATTATATCAAGTCTATCATTCGCCGGAGATGTACGGTGAGTAACTAGTCTATTCTATATATATATTTCATATCCTCCCAATTAGGCCCTGTATTGGCTGGCGCTTCGCAGTTTTAGAACTCCAAGCATTCATTGTGGAACTGATCCATGACTTTGAGTTCTCCTTGACGCCAGAAGCACATCTGGTACGAAGGGAAGCGTGTTTGTTGATGGCTCCAACCATTGAGGGCCAAATTGAGAAGGGGAATCAACTCCCTCTCGTGGTGAAGATAGCTCCATAGCGTAGTATGACGTGCTGCTTAAAATAGCTTGACCTCAGCGAAAGTATGGTTACACGACAGAAATTCAATTCCTTGATATTCAAAACATTACAACAGATATAACTCATATACTAGGTATGCATACATCGAAATAAAAAATGGCCGAACAACATTTTGGCGCGCTTTTTAATCAAGGCTACAAGGCTTGACCGATTTGTGGATTGCGCGATTGTATCCATTGGTTCCACATGGGTTGTCGGAGATTTTCCTGTCCAATGGATGACGCAAATTTGATAACTCGCCATATGTCCTGGAAGTTGCTTGCAAGACCGAGACTAATCCTAACGACTCCTAGTTCACGACCCATTCTCTCTTCGAAGTCGTCTAAGGTTACGCCAGGATAGAGGTGTCGCATCTCTTCCTCGATGCCTAGAATGGCCGCCGCACCCCCAGGATTGCACATGCACCCTGTTCTTAGAGATATATTTTGAACAGAAGCAGCATATTCGATGAACGAATTCGGTATTAGCTCTCCTGTAGCCTACATAGAAATGTGTCAGTACGATCGATCCTTGAACGGTGATATGGAAGGCCAGACGCACGTCGAAAAATAGAAGTGCCAAAATAGACCCAGTGTCCGCTTGCTCTCCGACGGAACGAAGTCTTCGGGTAGGCGTTCGGGACAGAATCTGTACTACAGGTCGGCCGGAGGTATCATGACGAAGTTGTGATAGGGAGGTCGTCAGATACATGAGAAGTGATGAAAGTCGAAGAGGAAGGAATGGCAGATAGGCAGACAGAAATCGCAATCCATTAGTAATCGCTGGTAGTTGGACATAGTTGATAGTTCCATCCTATGACGAATTGCTGTTAGCACTTTGCATGACGGATTAAGAAGAATAATCTCACTTCGAATTGCTCATGAGGAAGCTTCGCTCTCGTGACTAGATTTCCCGGGACTTGTACTACATCGACGGTTCCTCCGGCAAACCAAGGTCGCTTCAGCTGGGACAGGAATGACTTTTTGACGATCAAAGCGCCGACGCCGGTTGGGTAGCCAAACATTTTGTAGAAGGATATGGCCATGGCATCAATGGGAAATTCTGATATGTGAACCACAGAAGTCGCGGCCAGTGCTGCTGCATCTACCATTGTGAAATAACCGAGGGATGAAGCATAATCCGTGATGGACAAAGAAGCCTTGCTGTTCGAGATGTTCGATTGAGCAGTCAAAACATAGAGGCTTGGGGCGAGGTCTTTTGATTGAGGTCTATTCCTGAGAAGGATGTTCTAATTCGAAAGCATGAGCGTCTAGAAGGGCTAGACACGGGCAACAGATACCTTTGCTGTTTGAACGTCAAAACCGCCACGAGAAGTAGAGGGTACGTAAACCGTTCGAGCACCTTTAAATGCGGCATATTCGCGGATACCATGCACCTGTTCTCGTAGTTTGAGTCAATGTGACAAATGAAATCGGGACAGAGCTTACACTGTTATGAGAATCGGCCCCGATAACAAGATTGCTGCCACTGGCAAAAGGAAATGATTCTGCCACCAGTTTGAGAGCCCCACTGGCATTCGGAGTAAAAATGACTGTGTAGTCTGAGGATGCTCTGAAGTGCGTCAAGACTGCTAGGCGTGCTTCATCTGCACATTTCAGCGATAGCTTCGAGCTTGAAATAGATTTGTAAGATTAGTACAGGAAAAAGAGAGCATATACTCACCTATTACTGACAGAGTGTGTGTTGCCCAGAATGCTGCGCTTGAGAAAATCGGTGTGGACCTTGACTAGACTCTCTGGGTAGATCGCACCGCCCATGTAGTCTACATAGGTTTCGCCAGCACGCTCCAGCCTTGAGAAATCGGTCCGTCGCAAGGCGTCGAGGATCCACGTCAGTTGGTATTCTGAGCAGTAGAATATTATTAGCAAGCGTTTCGAATTATAATGAAGATACTCACCAGGATATTGTCGGATGAAGCTCGTAAATGCGGTTTCCTCATCACTTTCGAGAGTATGTTGGGGAGGATTGTAGGCGAGGGGGTAGATTAGTGATGCTGGTCGGTGGGGTTGTTCAACAACAATGAGTTTTTCGTTGGATGTTTTGGAGGTTGAGTTGGATGGAGTCAAGCTATCGCTGGATTCTACGAATGTACAGCCCAAGCCGACACGAGTATGAATCGCTGAACGTTTTCGCTCGAATGGGCGACATTTGTGAGGGGGGCCAGGGGGAGAGGTGAAGGGGACCAGGTGCGATGACTGCGAATTTCCCATTCTTTGTTGGAAATCAGAATGAATTGGTGTGGATGCTGGATATCGCTGTGGTCGCTTTTATACCTCGACAGAATTTGTCTT
>QFFD01004684.1:0-100339 GCA_003314615.1 Pholiota microspora
TTGCCTAGTTAGAAAGTGTGAGAAATACCTGAGTCAGCCTTTTACTAAAGTGGTTTTTCCTGATGTTGGATGGTCTGATATACCCTTTTCGTATATTGTCATCGAGGAAGGTGTCCAGTGCTTTGCGTTCCAGTTGACTAAGTTAGTAAACCTTATAGACTTTTGGGGAAAAATCTTCCTTGAGCTTGATTTCATGATCCCATTTCCATGATTCTGGTCTGCAGTCTGCTGTTTGTTTGCTGAAAATGTCAAGGAAGTCATGGTATTCCTTGGGGATCATGTCTTCAATTGACTTCTTCTCCTTTTTCTCATCATGTTTAAGAGAAAGAGTTTGGGAGGCCATGATTTTTGCATTGATCCAAATGTCCTGTTCCTGTTTCGTGGTAGCCATTCTAGCTGTATTGACGGAGAGATATGGGTCAAATTTTTCCTCAGTTTTGGGAATGTCTGTGGTATCGAATTTGTCCATTTCTTTTTGCCATTAGAGGGTCCATAATTCCCAATCAATATTCAGGTCCTCTTCTTTGAACCAGGGAAGTCCAAGGATAATTCTTTGACTTCCAAGACCGGTAATTAGGAATTGATGTTTCCTTGTCTGTCCATTGATAGTGAGATAGATTTCCATATACCTGTTAATTGTGCTGGTTTTGTTGAGGGTTCTATCTATGTTTCTGACTTTGATAGATTTGCCTAGTGGTTTGGTGTCCAGTTTCAAGGTTCTTGCATAGTTCTGATCAATAAATTTTTCTCCAGCGCCGGTGTCCAGCAGCACTTGCATTTCGATGGTTTGGTTCTGATTTTCAATTGCAATAGAGAGAGGGATGGAAAAAGATTTATTCTCAGTCTCGCAAGCTACTAATACAGAGTGAATAGTGATTACAAAAAGGAGAGGGGCTGACTTCGAGGCAGTTCTCCTTTTTAAAAATCCTTCAAGGTCTTAGTTTCATTGCCAAGGTAGTGGTTCCTGGCTTCTTCATCCATTTGTTCTTCAAGTTTGGCAATGGCTATTTTGGCCTCATGGATGGTGAGTTTCTTTTTGGGATTTTCTTGATGTTGACAAGGCTTGTACTCGTTCTGGTAGTTGTTTCGGTAATTTCCAGGGTTTCCAGGGTTTCAGTTGTTCTGGTTATTTCCGGGGTTTCCAGAGTTTCCGCTTCTGGAGGGGCAGAATCTGGCAAGGTGTCCACTCTGTTTGCAGCGGAAACATTTTCCTTTGTGCATGAGACTTTCTTGCTTGGTTTGGGACATGGTGTTAATTGAGATATAGTCCGCGGAGGTGTCCATGGTGTTGGGGTCGCTTCAGTTCTGGTTTCCGGAGTTTTGGTATCCACTGTAGCGTGGGTTGAAGAATTTCTTTTAATTCGCATTTGGGGTGTTGGTTTTGTTGGTTTGTTTCCTTTGAGTCAATCAAAAAGGGCTCAGGTTCAGAGGTAGTCTTTTTCGACTCAGGTGGCTATATCATACCATTCTGTGATAGTTGTGGGGGGGGGTTTTCTCTTCGGAGGACTTGTAGCAGTAGGTTTGGCTTCAGGGATTCTTGGTAGAGCGTGATGATGCTCTTGGTTTCATTTCCAAGTTTTGCCATTGCCACTAGGTTCTTGAACTCGATGTTATGTTTGTCAATAGGTTTGTCTTTTTGCCTAAGGTTTTTGAGGGCTTTGTGGGCCACTTCTTTGGAGTAGGTTGGTGCAAATTCTTCTTCAAGGTCTAGGCAGAGTTGGCCATAGATTCCGTAGTTGATGATTGGGGTTCCATTCTGGGCCGTTGTTATATTTGTGGTAAACCAGTTTTCTCTCCAGGTCTTGGCTGTTCCCTTGGTGAGGTAAGAGAGAATAAAAGAGACTTTCTTTCTGTCGGTATTGTAGATGTGGTCATTGATGTTCAGGTAGATTGTGATGCTTCTTAAAAATTCTTTAAAATTTTCTGGGGTTCCATCGTATTATTCTGGTATGTTGATTCTGAGTTCTTTCATGTTGGCTGCAGGAGTTGCTATTGTGAAGCTGGGTGCAGGTGGTAGTGGTAGTAGTAGCAGTAGTGGTGGTGGTAGAAGTGCTTTGATAGTGTCAAGAGAGGTTACTTTGGCAGGTGGGACTCCTTTAAAGAGGTTGAATTCTTCTTCATTGTCTGAGTTTCTTGCAGTGTCGAATCCTCTGTCGGAGGATGAGTTTCTTCTTTCTGTTGGTGGTTTGGTTTTGGTTGGTTTGATTTGTCCTAGGTTTCTAGGTTCTTCTCATATAGGACTGTTTTGTCTCAAGAATAAGTTTTCTGGTTTGCTGGATCCTTCAGTTAATCAGGTTCTGGATAGGCTCTGGGCTTTTGCAGAGGTTGAGGTCTGAGGTCAGGGTTCTTCTCTTGGTTTTTGTTTTGGGGTTCTTGCTGGGAAGCCTCTCGAAGGGATTCTTCCTCTGGTTCTTTCGGACATTTTGGTTTCTGGGTTCCATCCAACTATTCAGTGGATGGTGTTGCTGATAAGCTAGTTCTTTTGTTACAAACATGAAGGGACAATTATAGAAGATGTCTATAGTTGGACTTCGGTTCAAGGTTTGAGATGCATAATGAATGAGTAAACTCAAAGTCGTCAAGGTCAAGCAATGTTCAGAGTAAAAGAGGTTAGATTCTCAAGAACTAGCTAAGGAACAGGTATGCTAGAGCTGAGTCTTAAATACTAGAGAGTATACTGAAAGGGGAACAAGGATGGGAATGTAAGTACAAAGAGGGAACAAGGTAAGGAAAGGAACAAAGGCCGCATCCTAGAGTAGAACAAGGTGCACAGTATATATAGTAAAAAGGGAACAAGGGTGCACTGCATGTGGGAGTCAGGTGGTGTCTTCTAGACAGGTACAGTACACATGGTCCAGAGTAAAGGGAGCAAAGGGAACAAAGGGGAAAAAGATAGGGTTTGTAACAGCAGTTGTCAATATGAACAGCAAGGATAATAACATGTCTATTCTTGTGATTTTTGATGAAAACTCTGGGGTTGGCCACTAACTTCCTGAACCTGAGCTCTTCCATAGCCATGCATGATGCCTTGTACCAGCTTCTTACACCCTGCTTTTACAGTGCCTTTTTGACTGCTTTAGGTTTGGGAGAGACAGAATGCTCACTCTTAGGCTCCTTGTTAAGCTGATTGAACTTATCAGCTTCATTCTCCCTTCAAGCAGTATGTTATCTATTACAATTTCTGTATCTTCTGGAATAAACTTGACACTGTGTTCAACAGTGACCAAGCACTTCTTAGCCTAGTATATATGGTGGACAAGACTTTTATTGTCAAAACCAATCCAATGGTCCTTCTTTGTATAAGCATCAAGTTTGCCCCCACTTATGTTATGCACCCACACCCAGCTTCCCCATGGATTTATTCTCTGGAGGTCAGGCTTCTTTCCAAACAGTGCCTTGTAGGATGTCATTCCCTTGAGGCTATATATCTATATGTGGTTTTTGAGCCAAATGGCATGCTTCAAGGCCTTGCCCTACAGAAACTTTGGTAATCCACTTGCATGCAACATAGCACAAACCTTTTTAATAAGGTACAATTTAGGCATTTGGCCATGCCATTGTATTCAGAGGTGTCATGCACAGTAAGTTGGCAAATAGTGCCTTTCTCTTTCAGATATTGATTGAACTTGGTGCTGATATATTCTTCTTCTCTATCAGTATGAAGAATCTTGATATTGTGGCTATATTGGGTCTTCAGCCACACCTCAAAGTCCTTGTATGAGGTAAGTGCCTTGTCCTTCTTCTGCAAAGGATTGATACTGCTAAAATGTGCTTTGCTATCTATAAAGCTAGCAAAATATCACTTTTGGTTGATTGTCTCAATAGATGCCAGCCCCCACAAATTGAAATGCACCTCCTTGCCAATTTTCTTTACCAGCTCTCCCTCATGGACTGTCTGTATTGTCTGCTGGTGCCCTTTTCCCCATTTATATAAACTGCAAAATATGGGCTTGCTGTCCTTATTGAGCTTAACACTAGTTATCAACCCATCATATACTAGGTGCCAAACCATCTCATAGGACACATGTTCTAAATGATGATGTAATTTATTGATAAATCACAACTCCTTCACCTACTCCACATATCCCTTGACCTCTGCCCTTACTGTATATATGCAGTACAAGTCATGGTTTATCCCAATGCACTCAACTATATTCCTAGAGGCATCAAAAATTTGGCAGCTAATTCCAGAGAATATGAGCACTGATCCAGCTGCAGTAATTTGGCTAACAGAGACAAGAGTAAAGCCCATGCTAGGAGTATAGAGAACATCATGCAGCAACATCTTTGATATTGAATTACTATTTGGGATCTTGATCATGATGTCACCCATTCCAGTAGCCTTGAATAAGTGCTTATTGGCTGCTGTGATGGGTTTGGGGTTGATTTCTGTGAAGTTTAAGAATTGATGGCAGAAACCAAACATGTGGCATAAGGTGCCCAGGTTGTACAAGTCAATGTCAATGAGATCATTGCTGATTCCACCTTTCTGGAGCTCAGTAGCCTTGGATGTAGTTGTGTGCACAGCATTGCTGGAGAATTTGGATGTGACTAGTACTATAGTTTCCTTAATTATCTCATTGGGAGTTGTCTTAGGTGTGACTACTGTCATATATAGTGCATTATCCTTGTTGTTACTGTCTGTGCTATTGTACTCCTTATTTTCATCAAGGTCAGAGCCTGATTTATCTGAATCTGAGCTCAAAATCTCCTCCTTGTCATCAGAAGAGTTTTTGGCATTGCCAAGATCTCTGATCTTGTTATTATTAGAAGGATATATGGGAAGGTGTTGGAACCCTAAGTTGATGCTGGCTTGATTGGGCCAGATGACACTTTAATCAGGCTATAGTGGTACATGTACATTATCAAGAATAGACAAATTCCCACTCTTGAGGTAGACTGGTTTAGAGATATTGCCCTGTATAAAAGCTGAGCCAAAATTATCCTCATCATTATCAACCACTGCTGCCATCCATGTTGCATCTATATCCTTCTCCTTTGCCCTAGCACTCACAGCTGCATCCTTGGGCTTCTTCTTGGAGTCAGATTTCTCCTTCTCCTTCTTCTTTTCTTTTACCTTCCATCCAGGACCCAATCCTGCCTTTCCTCCTCCTTCTGCCCAGCATTCAGTCTTGGTGTGGCTATACTTCTTGCAATTAAAGCACTTGATACGGCTCCTTCCAAAAGACTTCTTCCCTTTTCTGCTGCCTGAGGCCAAGTCATTGCCATAAAAGGCAGTCTCTTTCTTTTTTGGCACTTTTGCATTTAGAGTGTGACAGTCAAACTCTTTGGTCACCGTCTGTATCAATTCATTAGCAGAAGGGGTTGTCTTGAGTATGCTGGATGCAGCAGAGAGTGCAGAGATATAGGGTTCATAGGATGGGGGTAGTGAACCAAGGACAATAGTATACATGTTCTCCTTCTAGAGGGAGTGACCTATTGAGGCAAGGTCCTTATGCATAGTGCATAGCTTCACGAAGTGAGCTTGCACATCTCCTTTCTTGGTGCATTATTCCTGCTGAAGCCTTTTACATAGGTCAATGGAAACTATCTGAGATTTGTTCTGGAATTCACTAGAGAGTGCTACCCAAATCTCTTTGGCAGTACCCTTGTTGCAAATCTTTATAAAAAGTAAGTCTGGAATTGTTGAGGTGATTTGCTGTTTAACAATAGCTTCTCCCAATTTCCAGGTCTTTAACTCTTTCTTCCATTCAATGTCTTGTGCCACTTGCACTGCCATCAAAGTTCCCACTTGCACTCTCAGGAATAGGATCCTTTGGTGCAGACTCCATGCCGTTGATGTGACCAAGCAGGCCACATATGTCAACAGACCAGCTAAGGCAATCTTTGTAGATTACCCAGTTTGCACCTGCTACATCAAGCTTCAGAACTTGAAGGAGGTCATCACCAAGCTTGGGGGTAGACATAATGGGAAGGATAGATGGTTTTTTAGGATAGATTGGGTGTGCAAGGTCACTGGATTTTTCGCAGGTATGTTTTCAGGAATAAACCGGGGCCCATAATCTGTAGGAATAAATAAACTCAAGATGTTGTAGTAGAACAAACTTTATTGGTAAAAACTTGTAGGAATAAATAAACTATGGTATACTATAAGTATAAGATAGACAGAGGATGTAAGATAGTGGGGCATACCTCAGGACATTGTAGTAGAACGAACTGAGGATGCCCGCGTCGGGATCGCGCACATCAGTGCTGGCGGTACAAACAAACGTAAACTACGGTAAGAGACCGTTTCAAAATAAGAAAGGAAACTAATTAATTCCAACACTGCCATCCCGCTAGTACACTTCTAAAGATGAATGGTGCTTTCGCTATAAGAGACCGCGATATACAGGTCAAAAAATGAGGGCACTCAGCAAACGTCCCCCAAGCGCTGTCATAAACATATAAAACACATAACTTCTTCCATACCTTTGCGCCTTCCATTCCATTGCAAAATGCTGTACCCAGAGATCAAATATTTGAGCTTGCGGGAGCCCTGGAAGAAAAGCGAAACATGGGGCTCCCAACGAACGCGCCGTCGCGGCGCATCAAGCGCGCAGGCCCGCATAAGTACTCGATCTAATCTTAGCGAGTTTCGGGATGATGAACCCGACCCTGAGGCTGATAGTAGAGGGATGATTCATCCTCCATCCTACTCGTCATTTTCACAAATGACAAGGATAAAACAGAAATGATTTAAATCCTTTCACAGCTTGCTCACAGCGTTCGCCACGTTGACTCGAAATGACGAATCTCGGTTCCATCCCTCGATGGAAACAAGATGGAAATACAACGAAACTCGAAGGAACTGAGTCGACGCTGTCGATAGCCTATACGGCTGATTTAGCAGGGGTGCTGTAACGCAGGACTCGAGACGAAAGGAGGGGAGAGTGGCGTTACGTAATCTCACGTGTGGATGGCAGTTTTGCCTGGCGTTTCTTTTCTTGGCCTCTTGCCTCCTCTCCTCTGCCACTTTTCTTTTCCAGCTACGCCCACCATGCCGTCCGACAGCGGCACAATACACGACTCGGATCGTGACAGAGACAGAGAACGAGATAGAGACCGGGACCGGGACAGAGATAGAGACAGAGACAGAGATAACAGAGACAGAGACAGAGATACAGACCGCGGCACATCCAAGTCAAAATCCGCCGCAGCGTCGTCTAAAAGTTAGCTATACAACCTTTTCCAGTCCTTTTTTCTGAAGCCGTTTTCCCTTCCAGCCAAGGATCTATCGCATGTGCCGTGCAAATTCTTCAAGGTCGGCGGCTGCACTGCGGGATCCTCGTGCCCCTTCTCCCATAGCTCTACAGAGCCCGGAGGCCAAAAAGAGACCTGCACATGGTTTGTGAAGGGCAACTGTAAGTTCGGACATAAATGTGCTCTGGCGCATATCCTTCCCGGACAGTCGCCAGCGATGGATCGTAAGAACAAGAAAGCGGCACAGGCGGCGGCTGCGATCGCTTCAGGAAATACCCCAGGCGGAGGCGATAGGGAGAAGGCGGCTGCAAAGAGTGCGTCGGCGAGGTCGAAGAGGGAGCAGGGTGCAAATGGATCCAGTCCCGGTGCTGCGCGGTTGCCTCTACTTGGAAGCGGCGCGACGGCGCCAACGAGGAGCGGAACTGCGGCGGGAGGTCGTGCACCGCTTGGTGTCCCTCTCAAGGCGTCTATTTCACCTTCAGCTCCCGCTCCACCCCTGAAGGATACTGATTTTGCTGCCTTTGCGACGCTTGACGACATGGAAGGACTCCACCAGGATGGAGCAGGAGAGAATCGGACAGAGGAGGCCACAGACAAGTCTGCAGAAAACGGCGCAACAGCGGCGACGAGCAGTGCTGCTGTGCCCGTAGCTCTGCCGCCATCTGCGCCACGATCGTCTGTGATTTCTGCCACAGCTCCTGTAGACTTTGGCCCTATCGGTTCGCCACCAAACTACCGTACAACACAACCAACGTCTCCAGCTCGTGTCAACGGCGCTCCCGCCTTTTCTCCGGGGACGTCTCCGCGTCATGCTACCCACATCAACGGCGTGAACATTCACAGCTCTGCCTCACCTGCGCAACCTGGCTCTGCTGCGTCACCAGCTGCAGGTCTAGGCCTGCTTTCCTCGTCTCCGTTTTCAGCCCCAGGGTCCCAGAGCGTGTTTGTGTCCTCCTCGTCGTATGGTGCGGGCGGCGGCAGCGGCGGCTTTGGCGGGCTCGGCATGGCGGCCAGCCTCGGCAGTGGGCTGGCAATGATGGGTGGTAGGAAGGGTTGGGGCGACAGCAGCGAGGTAGGCAGTGTCGGCGCTGCAGGCGGGTCGTTCAGCGGCTTGCTTAGCGCGCAGCTCTCGTCCTCACTCGCCGCACAGACCCAGAATCGGGCGACCCCTGTGAACAACGGGTATTCGAGCCGCGCCGGGGAATACGATATCAGCGTCGAGTACGATGACTTTGGAGGCACGACCGGCGCCGGTCTGAGAAGGGGCCTGCACCTGCATCAGCAGCAAATGCAGAGGGGCCGGGACTTCGCAGTGGAGGACGAGGAGATGGAAGATTTCCTGCCGAGCTCGTTGACGGAGCTGCTTACGCCTGAAGAACGCAGTAGACGGATGTCGAGGAGCCATTCAGGTCAGCCGCCTCCTGGTGTCAGCGGGATCAGCCAGCTGAGCAGGGAGCTGGCGGCGGGCGGTGGCGGTGATGCTAACGCGATTCCGAACGCCAACAATAATAGCGGGATGGGCCACAGATACTCTCGCTCGGTGCCTGCACCTTCCCTTCTGGGTGACATAAAGTCCATATGGGCCGACACTTCCACTAACAACCCTGGCGCACTGCCCTCTTCTCCAACACAGCGCGGAGGCTACGCGCCCTCACGCTTTGATCCATACGGCGGCGGAAATCTGAGCAGCGGTCTTTCCGGTGCGTTCGCAGATAACGATGCTGCCTTGAGCATGAGCATAGGCAGCGCTGCCGGTGGAGGCGGCACGGGAAGCTCATACGGCATGATGAGCCTGAGCCCGAGCAACGCGAGCGCGGCGTTCCTGCCTGGTCTGCACCATCAGTACATGAGCGCGAAGGCGAAGGCAGCACAGAACGCGCAGCAGCAGCAACAGCAGCAGGCGGGGCTTGGGCTGGGACTTGGCGGTGGTGGTGTAGGGCGCCAGCTGAGGGGTGCAAGCGGGCCTCTGTATGCTGGTCAAGGTCAAGTTCAAGTTCAAGGAGGCCTCCCAGGACAAGGACACGCGCAAGGAAACGGGGGTAGCGGACTCTCTGGGAACTATTTATCCAGTGGACTCGGACTTGGTCTGCCTTCGAGCGCTTCTTCTTCCGCTGGATTCCATACCCATACCCATGGCGGTACACAGACAACATACCGCACGCCGTCCTCGCCGTTCGACCTTACACAAACTCTTCACCAGCAACCTTCACAGCCACAAGGCCTCTCGGCGCGTCTTGCAGGGTACGGCGTGTACAGCGGCGGCGGCGGCGGCGCGACAGGGCTCAACGCAAATCTCAACGCAAACCCAGGCGCCAACCTTACAGCGAACAACGCCAACAATCTAACAAACGAGGAAGCCCATCTGCCACATCTCCAAAGTCCCAGTGCACGGGCACTGCAGGCGCACGCACCCGGACAAAGTCTCCCCCAAGGCCTCGCCGCAGGCTACTCGCGCATCCACGCACTCCCCCCTCTCACGCATCTCGCCTTATCACCCCCAGCAGGCGGCGAGGACGGATTCGGCGCAGGCGCGGGCACTGGCACTGGCACGGAGTGGGGCACACAACCCCAGGGCACCCCAGGAAGTGCAGGCCTGGAGGGCATGTTCTCGCGTCTGTCGTACTCCGCCGCTGCGCGCGGGACTGGGGCGCCGTCGACGGGTGCGGGCGCGGGCGTGTCGGGGACGCCTCCCCCTCCTGGGTTGACCAGGAACGTGAGCGCTGGAAGGTACGCACAGGGTCCATTGAGCCCGCTGAGTGGGCCAGTGGTGACCAGGGACGATGATGACTTGTTTGATATGGATAAGTGAGCGCAATGCTCCAGCGGCGGCGGCGGCGAAAATTTGGGTCCTGGTTCTTCGATCGTGTTCTCTTTTTTTTGTTCCAACTGTGTGTTTTATTTACTTACCCCTTACCCCATCTACTTCAATTTCTATTGCGCAGATCGAGATGATTGCTCTATATATCTATTCTACTCGTCTATGACCACGACCACACTATTAAACATTCTTCTTGCTCTTGCATCCATCCCCCTGTTTTTCTAACTTCTAATTCAATTGCTCAACGCACCTCTCTAACCTGCAATTTCTTTATTCGCATGTCATGACCACTTCTTGCTTCGTATTCTTTTCATCGCGTCTGATATATCGCCAACTTTTCACGACCGCAACAACGACAGACTATTCGAGTGCTCTGAACATTCTGACTCCCAAAAGCAATTTATCTGAATTACATATTAGTCTTATGTGTACTGTGTTGCTACTGCTTCGTTTCGGTTCTGCTTTTTCGTCTTCTTGGCTCCAACATCTTCCCCTATTTCTATTGCGCTTTCGACATCATTCACTTTGGCGAAAGCTTGGAAATTCGACCTCCGAGAAATTTGAAAGAAGGAAACCTTCCTCGAAGGCTAAAGCTGGAAAGAATGCCCAGTGCTGTGCTGGACACTCCATGTATTAATATGTAAATATAACGTCCCCTCTCTCTGCATCGTCTCCGATGTCTACTCTCAAGCTTTGAATTAGAATTTTACTGGGCACTCCAGTACATGTTCACCGAAGCTCATAAAGAATTAACTCCCCGCCGAATCGAATATGATACTGTAAAACTCACTGGCAAGCTTGGGCGCTTAATAGCATAAAGCTATGGACAAGGACGTTAACGGGTGTCTCGATCATAGCACATCCCCATAGATTTAAAGAGGGGTGCCGGAGTAAAAAGTCCTGATTTGAAAGGGGATCTAATCGTTCATATGGGCAAGCGAAAACGGCGAAGTTCGGCAGCATATCCGCGCAAATACTTACAAAACGTTCGAGACAATCTTGCGAGAAGACGAGGCAATTTTCCGTTAGATAATAATCTGAGCAGGCAAAACGCTTGAATGTGATTTCGTTGTAATCTTTGTACTGCCGTGTCATTATCGGAGTGTAGCTGTCTTCTCTACCTGTCGTCTGAGCAATGTAGATAGTATCCGCATTCAATACTGTTACTAAAGTCTATAGATTAGATTAGATGTGAGCACATGAAATAACCACGTGTGCACGTTTTTAAAGTTTTCGGCAGACGAACATCTGCTGGCTTAATGCTACGTGACCAATCCCTCCGTCTTAAAGTTACTGCCCCTTGCCAACTATGTAGCTTCTCCGAACTTGCACGACTTAGCTCCTAAAAGTGACACGCAAATGCCGACGGGTACCCATCCCGCCTCGAAGTTTCAAAAAATCCTCAAGGCACCATGCCACCACCCCAAATCAAAGAACGGCACGCGTTCGGCGCTCTTGTTTCCAAATTGCCATTCTCCAGCATTCTCCCAAAATATTTCCGTATTGACACTTCGCTTCAATGACAAGCCCGCTGCGCCAGCAGTCTATTCCGACTTTGCAAAGAGACCATACGAACATTCTCATTCAAAGCTTCGATTAACCCCCAACCACGTCACCACCAACTCTCTTTATCAGGCGGACCGGCGGAGACGAGGCGCCCAAAGCTTATAAAAAAGGCGCCCTCTAGCGTCCCTTGCATTCTGCTGCCGTGCTCCGCGTGGATTGGACACCGCGGCCCCAAACGCAACGCGTAGAGAAGAAGACCGTGTGCGGATGCTGCCAAACGAGGATAGATGGCTGGATAAGATGGGATGCGTAATCAGATAAGACCCGCGTCTTATCAGATAATTTTTCCGGTTCTGGACCTGCATCCGCATTGGTCCACAGAAACGAATTTCTGCATAATTTACTTTCTATTTTTCGTCCCTTCATAAGGTCGCATTGACCTACTCGCGAAAAATGCTCAACGCAACCCGCATCTCAAGTTTGCAATGCCTTTTACTGCCCTTCTTCCCCGGGCCAAAGCCGTCACACCAGCCGCCATCGACAAGGCCCTCCGTGTCGCGCGGTCCTGGGCATACCCCAAGCAGATACTCTATCTTCTTGCCTCGTTCACGGCCCTCATATCTCTGGTTCACTTTGGCTCCCTCTCTTACCGCTACCTGACGCGTCGTCGTATTTTTTCTGCGCGTAACCAGGCTGATGCAGGCAAGGTGAAATTGACTCGCCTGCCAGCGGCGGTAGGTGACTCTCTGCGCGCGTTGGCCTTCCGCTGGAGCGTTCCCATTGGCTTCGGATACACTCTCAACGTTGCGGAAGTCTTCCTTACCATGGCCTATATGGCTATCATCTTCGGTTGGACCTTCGTAAACAGTACGCCAATTGAAATATGCGCTTCAATGTTGTTCGAAGGCTAACATTCTTTGCCATTAAGCTACCAACCAAACAGGACTGGTCACAGACCCGAAATACTACGCCAATCGCGCCGGTACTATTGCTTGTTCCCAGATCCCCGTCATGGCCGCGCTCGGTATGCGCAACAATATTATATCTTGTACGTCCTTATCAGTGGCCAAGACCTGACCCGTTCTCACTTCCACCTTTCGAACGTGCAGGGGTCACCGGTATAAGCTTTGACAGAGTAAGCTTGGTTCTAATCTACTATCCACGCAGAAACTAAGACAATGCATAACCCCAGGTGAATTACATGCACCGCCTCTCTGCCCGTGTTATCTGTATTCTTGCATGGATCCACGCTGGTGGACGCGTACGTTCTCTTCTTTTTTTTTTATTTCTGCCGTGACTTACAAGCCAGACGTCTCTTTCAGCTGACACTCAAGTTAGTCCATCTCTTTCATATCCGTCTCATATGATACTCATGTTGTTTCTGCTACACACAGATTAGGAAGTGACGAAGTTCCGTCAGAAGGTTGGATCCGCTGCGGAATCCTCGCTATCACGTCCCTCACGCTTCTATGCTTCCTGAGCGTACGCCCGGCACGCAAGCGTGCATATGAATTTTTCCTTGCCGTTCATCTTATCTTCGCCTTGTAGGTCAACATGCTAATTAGTGTGTGAATCGATGCTTATGTATTTTTGAATCAGGATCTTTATATTTGGAACGCTCTTCCATCTGGCCGGCCGCAGGTGAGTAATGTTCTATCTATGACGCGACGGCGCTAACGGCCCTCCCAGTCTAACATACTACGGCGCCTGGCCCGCCATGATTGTCTGGGGACTCGACCGCCTCATCCGTGTCGGCCAAGTATTGGTCTATAACTATGGCTACTTCCTCCCCTCATTCTTCAAAAAATCTGCGACCTCCCCTTCCTCTAACGAAAAGGATACCACCCAGGGAGAGACCCTCGATGCGCAAGTCACTCTCCTCACCCCGCACTTCATCCGCATTTCCATGCGCCGCCCCACTATGCGCTGGCGCGCCGGACAGAGTGCTTTCCTCTCCTTCCCTGGGATCTCTGCTGCCTCCCGCGTATGGCCCCTCGAAGCTCACCCCTTCACCATCTCCACACTCGACACCGCACCAGAAAAGGAGCTGGTCTTTATCCTGCGCATCCATAAAGGCTTCACTCAGCGGCTTGCGCGCGCCGCCGTTGCTCCCGGTAGCCCGCCAAATGAAGGGCTCCAACGCGTGTTCGTAAACGGTCCGTGCAGCGCTCCACCCGTCCTTGTCGGATACCAACGCATCGTACTCGTCGCTGGAGGGTCTGGTGTGTCCTTCATCACCCCTCTTCTACTGGATGTCGTGAGGTGAGTATTTTCTCGACGTGAATCGAATACACTGATAACAAATTCATATTGCGTAGGCGTGCACGAGCTGGTGATACGTCCTGCCAGAACGTTACGTTTATATGGGCTATCCGCGACATAGGTGAGGAAAAATCCCTTTCCCCTCTTTTCCAACGTTCTTATCATCCCCAATCCATTCACAGAACACATTACCTTTATCCAAGAGATATTAGCCCCACTCTCCGCCTCTCCCCTCCCATCGTCGCTCTCCGTGAAGATTTTCTTCTACCTCACCCCCGCTACTACCTCCGCTTCATCCTCTGAGGCATCCTCCATAGCTGACGGCGAGGGCGCCAACGACATCGAGAAATGGGCGGAGTCATCCGAGCCCCCGACCCCCGCGCTCACCTCCACCGCACCCTCCGTTGACTTCGACGGCCCCAAAGATCCCAAAAACTCATTTTCCATTGAGGACGAGAAGCGCTACACTCCCCGCTCGGGGACGCTGACGCCCAACCAAGAATCGCTCCTCGCCCTACCTTTCGTGCGCATCCGTTCTGGTCGACCGGACGTCCCAACCCTTCTTCACGAAGAGATCGCGGCTGCGACCGGACGTGTGTCTGTGAACGGTACGTGCCCCTTTACGTGGTCCTTGATCTTCAATAGCTTACACGATCATTTGTTTCTTCTTTAACAGTATGTGGGACGCACAGTCTAGCTGAGAGCGCACGCGTCGCTCTGCGCGCGCCGCGCGTGATGGATATCCTTCGCGGGGGTCCAACGGTCACGCTTCACGTCGAAGGATTCGGTGCAGTAAGTGTTCCTACCAACCTTTCCACATTGACTCAACACTGACAATCAAACCTCAGTAATGCGCCTCACTAAAAATCGTTATGCTCCCTCTTCCCATACTCATTCCTAGATTACATGGAGCTCTTAGGGCTTCATCATAGACGGTCCGTTCCTAACTTGGGCTTGTAGACTTATCCTTTCCTTCTTTCCTCCTCTTACTTTTCATTTCCACATTCATATTCATATCCCCTCCCCTCGATCTTCACACCATTCCCCATCCCCCCAGCCCCAAGTGTATCTAGACCCTGCCCCTTTCCAAAATAGAGTGTATGGTACGTAGAACCTCAGAAGCTTTAACACTAGCCGTACTTACAGGAGCGGTTCAACCAATGAACAATCAACTCTCACGAGTTGTAGTTGTACTTTACTTCATATGACGAGTCCAATTCAATTGAATATTCATTCACTTTCAGCACGTTGCAATTTATCCGTCGAGATCTTCAATGAATTCAGAGAATAAAGAACTCGGGATGTCCACATACAATTTGTGCCTGACTTCATTATTCCTAAGAATTTACTGGTATCACCATTCGTAAATTCAGACCTCACCATTCGCGCCTGCCACTGTTCCTCATCTCCATCTCGTTAATGCGATCTATCTCTACGGCACACCAATCCAAGGAAGGGATTGACCAACCCAACGATCTGCCAAGGCGTTCAGAGTCGCTGGGCCCGACCAACGCACTCTTGCACAAATTGGCCTCCAAGCAACAAGCGCCGAGTATCAAGTCGAAAAAAAAGTTTACCTTTTCATAAAGACTCTACCCAAAAAATTATGAAAGCATATAGCACATACATGCATGGTCAACCTTTGACGTCGTGACCCCCACTATGAGCGCCGCGCGGCTTAATCGCTCTTATGATGACTTAACCTTATATAAAACCATGACTGATGTTCATGCAGGTCACCCTTGCTCGGATTCCTGGGCCGTTATCAGATTCCAACCCCTTGCCTTTTGTCTTGCACAGTGCACACTCGGCGTTCCGAGGCGGAGATGTCAACGGGACCTATCACATTGCATTGCTCGGTTTACATGCTAGGTACAATACATTTGCTTCGTTACTCCATTACATTACTGACTAGATTCACTTACGAGCTTCACAAGGATCGCCCTCATATCCTAATTTCATGAAGTATAACTGAACTTGAAGCTCTGTATGACCCTGCCTACAATAAACGTAGATCGAACACTAAAATTTCCGAAAAATCCCAGGGCTTTAGCGTTTTTCCTAACAATTTCTATCACACCCCGAAATCGAATGAAACACGTAGAATGGACGGTAAAAGGCATGGAACGCACCACATTACAAACCGCAGACCGCGTGCACCTCGCCTCGCGGCCGCTTAACTCATGGACAAGAAGCTAAACCTCCACCAGAAGGGCCCAGAAGACATCTTCAACTACTTCGAATCGGACAAGTGTGGGTTTACCGGAGCCAAAAGAGGGTAGATGGGTAGATATGTGTGATAAGATGCACAGAGCAATCTGATAAGACATGTGCTTTATCAGATAAAGTCCGCGTTATTTATAACACACCCCTGCCTGACCAACTTCATCTCTGTCCAAAGTATCCCCACCTGCCGCTCAAAAATCCACACCTAGTCAAAAAAATCCACGCCTGCGGTCAAACACGCCACACTTATAGTTAAACAGATACACGCCCACAGTCAAAGAGGAGCAAAGTTTCCCATCTTGTTTGGTACAAAAGGCCTTCTTTTCACCTGGCCGAAATGTGCTCCTTCAAAGCAGAGATCCTACCATGGCCACCCCAGCTCCCGTAGACCCGAATAAACCGATTCGGATTGCCCGTTTCTTTGCCTACCCGAAGCAGGAGCTGTACTTGATTGCTTCATTCATCTTCCTCATCTCGCTTGTGCACTTCATATCTCTCGGATACCGCTACCTTACACGTCGGCGTGTATACCCCACTCGGAGCAGCAACAGCAGTGGAGAACACGTACAGCTAGGAAGACTTCCGACGGCAATAGCAGACACACTCAGGGCGGTGACGTTCCGGTGGACGGTGCCTCTAGGTTTTGGGTATACACTGAACCTTGCAGAGGTGGGCCTCACGGCTGGGTACATCGGTGTGCTGTTCTCGTGGACATTCGTCAACAGTAAATTCTTCAAATACCTCGAAATACGCAGCTTCATCCAATCTAATTGATCTACAGCGACCAATCTGCAGGGAATGATAGCAGACCCGAAGTACTTTGCGAACCGAGCGGGGACGATAGCAGCGTCGCAGGTGCCAATTATGGTAGCTCTTGGGACGCGCAATAATGTTCTCTCAGCGCTCACCGGAGTGAGCTTTGACAAGGTATGTTGACTTCAAGGGCGCACAGACAGCATTTGACGGGGTTACTGCAGCTGAATTACCTGCATCGCGTTTCTGCGCGTGTCATATGCATCCTCGCCTGGATCCATGGTGGAGGTAGAGTACGTTACAAAATATTTAGGCGGTCAACGATCATCATTTACTGCTTTCACAGATTACAGTTGGCCTGACAGACGATGAGACGATTAACCACCGTTGGGTTCGGTGTGGACCCCTCGCAGCGTCTGCGCTGACCCTTTTGTGTATTCTCAGCGTGCGGCCTGCACGCGACCGCGCATATGAGGTGTTCCTTGCGATGCATCTAACTTTCGCGCTGTGAGTATTATCTCCAACTTCAGAATATCTTCTGATACATTGACAGAATTTTCATGCTTGGCATGCTTTTCCATCTCACCGGGCGCACGCTCACCTACTACGGCGCGTGGCCCGCGTTCATCGTATGGGGTGTCGACCGCGCAATTCGCGTCGGCCAGCTGCTGATCTACAACTTCAAAAAGCCCGCACTCGCGCGTGTCACGGCTCTGAGCCAGCATTTCTTGCGCATAACTATTCCGCGACCGCGCGCCATGCCTTGCCGTCCCGGTCAGAGCGCTTTCCTGTCCTTCCCCTCTGTACCCGGAGGATGGCCTCTTGAATCCCATCCTTTCACTGTCGCCACTCTTAGTGGTGATCTTGTCTTCATTCTACGTGTACGGAACGGCATCACGCGCCGTCTCCTCAATGCCGCGGACGCATCAACTCCTGTACTCATCACCGGGCCCACCAGCGCCCCACCGCTCCTTATAGCGTACCAGCGTGTCGTTCTCATCGCGGGTGGCTCGGGCGTGGCTTTTACTCTGCCGCTTCTGCTCGACCTCATCAGGTACGCATTTTATTCGTGTCTCAAGCATTGGTTCTGATTGTAGCAGACAAGCAAAGAACGGGGAGACAAGCTGCCAACACGTCTTATTTGTATGGGCTATTCGTGATATCGACCACGTCTCCTGGATCAACGACCTCATCACCCCCGCACTCCTCGACAACGCGTCTGGATCATCGCTTGACATTAAAATACTCTTCTACACCACCTCCGCTTCCGATGAGACCTCTTCCGCTGACGACGTAGAGAAATGGGCTGGCGAATCGGCAGACGATGGGGACACAGCCACTCCCACAAAAGAAACACCCACACCACCAAACGAGACTAGTATCTCATCATTGCTCGCATTGCCCTTCGTACAGGTCCTCCGCGGCCGCCGCCCAGATGTAGACGCCCTCCTGAAGGAAGAGATTGCCGCTGCCACGGGTCGCGTGTCCGTCAATGGTATGTTTTAAAACTTCTTGCCTCCTTTGCAGTCTCTGACCAACCCTATATCAGTGTGCGGTACACATAGCCTGGCAGAAAGTGTGCGTCAAGCCTTGCGAACACCGCGTCCTATGGATATTTTGCACGGCGGTCCAACGGTGACTCTGCACGTTGAAGCATTTGGGACTGGAGCGTAGTTAATCGTCCTTATTTTGTTTTATTGCCCCTTTTCAGAAAATAGATGTAGTAAATAAGAAAGCTTCGGCTCCATATGATGTCAAATCAGTTATCTTTCCCTTAATCCTGGTTTAAACTTATAGTATTCTCTCAGTGTCTATCCGAGTTTACTCACGAGATTGTGCGCACAGACCCGATAATCATTATAAGTGCTCATATGTTCTTACGCTTGAACGAGCAAACTGACATGTAGCATAGGCTTCATTTACGCGGGGTCTCATAACCTTGCGATCATTGTCATTATGCGTTTAACTTTGAAGATTAAGTTTTTTGTGATGATGAAAAGTATATTTGAAGGGCACGTAGATCTACATATACAACGTACACAATTTACTCGAGTTTGATTTCTATTCCCGTACGCATTCGAGGATCCCGTTTCTAATAGGTGGCAACAGGGTAGTCGGTGTACCCAGTAGCCCAGTCGCCCGAGTTCTTGTTGGTCTGGAGATGCGGGAAATCAGGGGCGTTGTCCAGGGGCTTTCCGTGTTGTACGCGCTTGACGAGATCGGGATGGGTGATGAAGTTGAACCCGATGAAAATACCGTCGACCTTGCCTGCACTGACGAACGCTTCACCCTCCTCGGGGGTGACGTCAGCGTTGACGAAGAGCTTGGTGTTCTTGACGTAGGGACGGTACGATTCAAGCACGTCGTGCTTAGTTGCACGAGGAACACCTACGTTGACCTGTTGTCAGACTAACGGCATTGAGTTATATTCCTATAGGACGTACCATCGAATTCAACGTCGAACTTGGGGGAGTACCTCACGAGTTCAAAGAATGCCAGACCAAGCTTGTCGGCTTCGGTGATGAAGTAGGAATATGTATCCAGGGTCTCTTGAAGGGGCATGCTGTTCGAAGCTCAAGAATCAGAGATATTTCAGGTATGAGCGTGTTAACAGAACAACGTACCCCATGTCATTGTATCCTCCAGCCGGGCTCAGTTTAACAGCAACATCAGGGCCGTAGACGCCGACGAGGACTTTGAGGACCTCCAATCCAAAGCGAGAGCGGTTCTCGATGCTTCCTCCCCACTTATCTGTACGTTTGTTGGAGGTATTGTCAAGGAACTGGCTGACGATATATCCGTTTGCTCCGTGCACTTAACGTAGAGAATGAGTACCACGTTGAGATCGCTGAGAAAAGACATATGCGTACGTTGAACACCATCGAATCCTGCCTTTTTTGCGTTCACCGCAGCGTGCTTGAATTGGTCGATGATGATCTGGGGATCTTCGACCGCAGTGGGCTTTGAAAGGAATATGATTAGACGTTGTACTTATCGCGACAAGCAATGAAGTCAGATGTACCGTGACATATCCTGGGACGCCTGGGATAGTGCGGAATTTCCCGCCGCGGGCGCTGATTGCAGAAGGCGCGTAGACTGGTGTGCCTGCGAGCTTCTGTTCCTCAGCGTCTGGATGAGCAGCGCGACCGACTGGCGGACACAATCAGAATCCGGACACTAAAAAAATTATGCTATATGGTGCTCACCATGCCATAGCTGTAAATACACGCGTTTTTGATTAGATGTGGATTGATTAAATTGATCAATGAGCTTACCTGAGAGTAGATCTTTCCTCCAGCGGCGTGCACTGCTTCTACTATGTTCTTCCATCCAGCGACATGTTTGTCGTCCCAGATACCGGGGGCGTTGGGCCATTCAGTGCTAAACGTTGGTTGGATACAAAAGGTGTTAAGCGATATCCCAATCATTTTTGGAAAACGTGTCACATACCCTTGACGAGTGATTAAAGTACCTTCAGTGATGATCAGGCCCGCATCGGCGCGTTGCACATAATATTCCTTCATGAGGTCGGTGGGGTATGTCTCAGGTGCACGATTGCGGGTGAGCGCCGACATCCCAATGCGGTTCTTCAATACGATGGAACCGACTTGAATGGGGTTGAAGAGCGCCTTTATTGCTGACATGGTTGCGGTTGATGAATCTACGAGCAGGTAACTTGTCAGAGTCAGAGATACTGCTATACAGAAAGTTTGGCGTTGATCGACGATCACCAAACTCAACGCACCTGAGCTGGTATACTAGCAAGCTAGCTGTAGGAGGCGATCCGAGAGAATTTGGGGATTGAAACTCGCAAAGGTGTCCTGCTTTTAAACGATTGATATCATGGCTGGCTCCGACTGCAGTTCAATTTATTTTGAGACTTACTAAACCAAAAGTGTTACGCGTCCTCTATGTTGTCATAGATCTGACACGATAAAATTACCAAGATGATCAGTGCTCAATTTGGTCGATCTATATTCGGTTGCGGTAAAGCTTACAACCTTTATCATGAGTATCGACTCTTTATCAGTAGTTACCTCTACAGGTGAAAGCTCGCTGAGCTATCCAGGTGCATTAATCGAAACTCTAGACACCAGAGTCACTGAGCAGTCAAAGAACGTCATCAGCAGTATTTCTGCCGTGCATCCCAAATTTGCTGAACATTTCTTGAAGTCGCGAAGGTACTTGACTTGGCAAAGGCAATTCCACGCTGACGAAGCGCGTGCCGTGACGAAGAAGCTGACGCCGGCTTGCGATACCATCCCAGTCCAAGTAATCAGTTTACTATGGAGAAGAAAAGAATCAGCAAAAAGGAGAAATACATACATAGAAAAAAATTACAGCCTCCCAATTACTTGACTGTTGATGCGTCCTGGAAGGAGGGTGTACATGATCAACTGTGTGAACCAGTGAGAACGCATGCACCGTTCGGGGAGGAAAGCAACGGCAATGCTTCTATTGTTTACCACGATGCCCGTGTCATACCTGGCTTGCGCATGATAATGCAAACCAACTTTGACGTACATGCAAGATCTCTGGATCAGCTGTGGTCATACTGATCACATTCGTATAGGTTAGAACCTTGGTATGAGAACTTGTGGCTCTCTCTGCAAAGGGATCAGATATGACGCCACAGATCTCAGTCGATACACTTTATTTCCGCCACTAGCATACGGAAAGCAATACTAAAATTATCTTCGGTCTCGTGGGTTAGAAACGGACCGTAATACCGCAGGCGAGTTTGGCGCCCATTGTTGGTTCGGCGCTTATGTGCTTACTAATGCAGGCCTGTACATATATAATTGAATTCTGTCAGAGGATATGATGTCAGACAGCCTAATAGAATATCATCGCACGGACCACCAAATATCTAGCGAGCACAGCACATATTGGGGACCATGAGTAAACAGTGAGATTTATGTACGTCTTATTAGAATATAACTTCTGATAATGCCGCTGAGAGCTCTGTTTCAATGATTTCTGTTCACATCTTATTTCTATCGGCGAATGTTTTTAGTTCCAAAAATTCCGTTGTGGTGTTGATGTTCATATACTAATTACAATTTCGTAGCAAAAGCAAAAGCAAAGCATATAGCAGCTAGATCAAGCTAATAGGTAGCAAGAGGATAATCAGTGTATCCAGTAGCCCAATCGCCGGACGTCTTGTTTGTTTGGAGATGGGGGATATCTGGGATGTTGTCCAACGGCTTCCCATGGATGACACGCTTTACCAGATCGGAGTGGGTGATAAAGTCGAAACCAATGAAGATTCCGTCGATCTTGCCTTCAGAAACCAGAGTCTCGCCCTCTGCGGCGGTTACATCGGCGTTAAGGAATAACTTGGTGTCTTTGATGAAAGGCCTATACGCCGCGAGAACGTCATGCTTGGTCGCACGAGGGACACCTAGAATTTATGGTGAGCTCGGAGCATTAGTTGAGATATACTTTATGTTTACCAGGTTCGTATTCAAGGTCAAACTTGGGGGAGTACCTCACAAGTTCAATGAATGCGATGCCGAGTTTATCAATCTCGGAGATGTAGTAAGTGAACGTGTCAAGAGTCTCTTGGAGAGGCATTCTAAAGAACGTAATAAGTCAGATACCTTCACAATCAAAGAAATTTCTAAACACGCACCCCATGTCGTTGTATCCTCCGGCAGGACTGATCTTCACAGCGACGTCGTGACCGAACACCTCAATAAAAGCTTTGAGCACCTCCAATCCAAAGCGGGCGCGGTTCTCGGGGTTTCCGCCCCATTTATCGGTGCGCTTGTTCGAGTTGCTGTCTAAGAACTGGCTCACAATGTAGCCGTTGGCACCGTGCACTGTGTAGGCACGTTTGAGTGATTATTGGGATGCAAACCAAAGTATGCGTACGCTGTACACCATCGAATCCGGCCTTCTTTGCGTTAATGGCGGCATGTTTGAACTGGTCGATGAGAATCTGAGGGTCTTCGACCGCTGTGGGCTTTGATAACGACATGGTCAGATGTCATTGCGACTCCACTGAGAACAAACGTACTGTAACATATCCCGGAGCACCAGGGATGGTGCGGAATTTGCCTCCACGGGCGCTGATTGCAGAAGGTGCGTATACAGGGACGCCAGCAAGCTTCTGCTGTTCAGCTTCTGGGTGTGCAGCACGTCCAACTATTGATTTTGAGGTCAGAACATTGACATAGAAAAAGAAGGATTCAGGCGCAGAGCTCACCGTGCCAGAGCTAAACACGAGAATAGATCAGATAAGGTTAGTTTCCTGTTCTTAGATCACGATAATGAACGGGAACGCACTTGAGCGTAGATCTTTCCACCCGCCTCGTGCACGGCGTCGACGATGTTCTTCCATCCGGCGACATGTTTATCGTCCCAGAGGCCGGGGGCATGGGGCCATTCAGTACTGTGACACGATTTTAGACAGAGTTGTCAAGTTATCGGGAAGAAATAAATACCCTTGACGAGAGATCAAAATGGCTTCTGTAATTATGAGGCCTGCATCGATACGTTGCAGGTAATATTCCTTCATGAGCTCGGTTGGGTACGTGTTCTCTGCGCGATTGCGAGTCAGGGCAGCCATTCCAATGCGGTTTTTCAGCGTAGTGCTGCCGATTTGGATGGGGGTGAGCAGAGCCTTTAATTCTGGCATCGTTGAGACTAATAGGCGTTTGGATTCTAGATAAAACGTATGTCAGAAATGGCTATTGCAATGAGAGGGTAGAAATAGCAAACTTGCCTAGAGAACTTGGGGGTCTGGAGGGCTTGGTGGAGAATTTGCAAAGATCGCGACCTCCTTTTAAAGAGAAGGCGTCGGACTGCTAAAGCAGATTACAATTGGTGATATTTGACTGTTTGGAAATTGCGCCCAAACTTACTAATTATGTCGTACTTTCAGGGTGCTTTGTCGTTGGGTATGACGCTATGGGATTATCAAGTTGACGCATGACCACAAAGCTCACGACGCGAATAGAACCATCTTTTCTAATAGTTTAAATAGATGGGAATTGTCTTTTCTATTTTCAATTTCTAAATCACCTTTCAGTGAGAGATGCATTTTTGGAATGCGCCAAGTCAATGGTCAGGATGCAGGGCGCGCCCATGGAACATGTCCTTTCCCGCGATCAACGCACTCGAGACAGATAGTTGCAAGAATTACCTTATATGACATAGAAAGTAGCGATACTTGTACTTCAGACCCAACGTTCACCAAACGTTTTCCGCAGGTTGACCGCATCATTGTTTTCTGCGATGCCTCAAGCGGCTAGTAGATATAGAATACCTATCATTTGCTGTAGACAACCGGGGTTGTGTTTTTTTTACGTAACGCACTCTCATGAATCGGAGATTAAATGCGCCTGCAGTCATAAGGAGCCCGTATATGTGTAGTAATTAAACGATATGCGTACGTAGTGCTACTTCGTCAAACGTAGCTGTTCGTTGTAAGCAGACCACGTTTACCGAGAAGACACACGTGTCATGCGTTGGTTCAAACCACTTATCATGAAAATTTGGTACAATAATTGTACTGTGGTCATAATCAATGACTGTGAGCGCTCTTTCTTTCCACATCTGGTAATATTTAGATTCTTACCTAAAGCGGGAAATAGGATTCCTATCTGGGACTGTCAACGTGCATGAATAAAATCAGCGTTTCGAAGGCGGAAACAAAATCTGACAACCTATATAGAAAAGTCACTCTTCCCATAGCTTTTTCTCATGGTTTCCGCCCTGCTAGACCAAGATTACATTTCAAGTGATACAGAGCGAACAGTACGGAAATATGCCAACAAGTCCCAAACGTTGTCTGCTCACGTTCACGGAATGTTACTGGTCCCACTCATCACCTCATACAATCCCTCCACTTGCCTTCGTGCCAGATGTTCACTCCAAAATTTCATGACAGGTTCCCATTCCTGTGTCGAAGCAGGCATGCCGCCTGACCCCGCCATCTTTGACTCCGTGATTCTGACGAATGCTTTTCGGAACGCCGTCAGTGCGCTGGGAGGCAGAGAAATCTCTGAAGGCGGTAATCTATGGACAACGAGCACAGGCGTAGGACAGGGTTGAGAGAGGGTTGGGTAGGAGAGAAGTGGACCAGAAATTGTGACGATAGTTCCCAGCGCGTGCAGTGTTGCAGTAGATGTAATCAGCTGTTTCTTCCACGACGAAAGAGTGTATTCGGCAGCAACTGTGCCTCCCTGACCAAACCCGAAGAGATGGATGCGATCCAATGTCCATGCGCACTCTCTGGTGAGATGATCAATGACCCTAGTGAGAAATTCGATCGCCGGTGTTGGGTTTGGGCGTTCAATCGTTTCGCCGAGGGCATCGAACGATGGGTACCATTGCCACGCATCTTCATAGAGAAACGGTACTCTGTACAGAGTTATCATGCAACACTACTATATAACCAAATATACGTGCTCACTGCTCAGGCGCGCGGAGGGCCAGGATCGCGGTCTGTGGCAGATTTAGCGACTTTCCTAGCTTAGAGAATGGAATATGGGTGTCGCCTCGAGAAGATTTGAGCCAAGATTACTGGAGAATGGGGTAAGACAACGTACCGAGACCATGGAGGAGAATAAGAAGATTTTCATCTGTGCCGTCGTCACTTGAAGAGTAGTAGAACTTGCTGTTTATCTTGGAAGATTTCGGGGAAGGTTTGATGCGAGGAGATAATGACGAGGCTAAGGATGGTTCACGCAAATGAACCTCAGACATTGTGCGCAATTCAGATGTTCTATGTAAATCAAGTTAGGAAGAAAGGTGCTAATCGGACGTT
Organism: Pholiota microspora; assembly: GCA_003314615.1. Classification (NCBI taxonomy): domain Eukaryota; kingdom Fungi; phylum Basidiomycota; class Agaricomycetes; order Agaricales; family Strophariaceae; genus Pholiota; species Pholiota microspora. The sequence continues at coordinate 25,545 of QFFD01004684.1, forward strand.
TAAGTTCGAGTTCAGGCTCCGCTTAAAATGAATACTTCGCGTCCAAATAAATCTTGAACCCAACTTTCTTCTACCGCAGATCATGACGTGCAAAGGCTTCAATAGCATCACAGCACTTGATGCGGGAGGTTATACCCTGGATACGATGAGACCCCGCGTTTATGCACTCAGAACTACTAGACTCAAATTGACTTCGATGAGGCGTGATAGAGGTCGACGAAGAGGTAAAAGGCGATGTTGGTGAGTTCCGAGATGATTTCGATTCTAAACAGATCAATATGTGTATGCTGTATGATTACTCTTCTGAGATAGTAACGAACTGGGTATCGGCTTCTGCAAAGCCTCACTCAATATTTAACTGTCCGATCCCTCTGGCGCATCGGTAAACTTAACGCGCGATATACTGGATCTCGCGCTTCCATTCATTCTCACTCTGCACCACTTGATATAAAGGCTCGAAATGCTGATGTATCAACGCAGCTACAGAGTGCCTCTGACACTCTCTACCTACCATAATGTCTTCGCCATTCATCCAACTGGGACTGATACTCGTTCTTGCGTACTGAGTTGCTTACCATATGACTCGTTACTTGGGCCCACTCCGAAAGTTACCTTTTCTTCCTGGTCGTCCACCGAAGGACCTCATCTCAGGCAATGCAGGGGATCTCTCATCGGGTCCTCTCTGGATCACGCTCACAGGCTGGGCGGGGAAATACGGTACCTTTTCAATCTCTATAGCCCATGTTTTTGGTCTAACCACTTCACGATTTCTTGCAGGAAACATCCTCCACTTCAGAGCTTTTAATGAGCACACGATAGTGTTGAAAACCGTTGATTATGCCGTAGAGCTCTTGGAAAAGAGATCACGCGATTATTCAGACCGTCCATACATTCCAATGATCGATTTGTGAGTACTCAGAAGCCTTGTTTTTACCCACCCGTGACGCTATTTGAATATGTTGCATGTCAGAATTGGCTGGTTGTTCAATACAGGATTCAAACCCTACGGTCCTGATTGGCATGCTCATCGATGTCTAATGCAACAGATGTTCAAACCCACATCGGCATTGACATACAGACCCACGCAAATCAACAAGGTCAACAACTTCCTGCACCGGCTTCTCGACAAACCGGACAATTTTTTAAAGCACATCAAGACGTATGTCGCTCCATGCTCTATGCTGGATCTCTTCACCACATTCTCAAAATCTCTTGACTTTTTCAGTCTTTCTGTGTTCATAATAATGTCGATAATGAGGCAGCTTCAGATCTCAACGACTACCAAATTCTTGCCAAGAAGGCGGCAGACGACATGAACATGTCTGCATTCCCTGGATCTGCCTTGGTCAATATTCTACCTATTCTTCGTTTCGTTCCTGCTTGGTTTCCCGGCGCCCGCTTCTAACGTTTCGCCAGGGAAAGTAAAGTGTTGGCTGAACAGATGCAAGATATCCCTAATAAATACGTGCGCTCCAGCATCGTGAGTTATCGATCCAACCGTAATTTCCTTGTACTCACTGTCAGGCTGACGGAACAGCTCTTCCATGTGTAGTGGCGACACTCCTAGAAACATGTAGATCGGAAGATCACATTAGTTTGAAATCGTTTGCTGCAACGGGATATGTTGGTATGCATTTCATCCCAATCATCCTATTGCAACGTTCTTAATAATCTATCTATGTAAGCTGCAACGGATACAGTAAGTTTCAACTTTATGCTCTCGTACACTTTCCCTGATCCAAATTTTGATGTACAGACAGCGTCTGCCATAGAGACATTATTTTACGCAATGGCAAGGTAGCCAAACGTTCAAAAGAAAGCTCAAGAGGCACTTGATCAATTTGTCGGAGCCGAGAGGCTTCCCGATTTCGATGACGAGCCCAACCTTCCTTACATCCAAGCCATTTTCAGAGAGAGCTTATGCGATAGAGGCCTGTGCTTCCTCTGGGAGTTTTCATGCCAGCATGGTGGACGATGTCTATGAAGGTTATTAGAGTATATCACAAAAGGTACTTCCATATTACCTAATGTCTGGTAAGCAGGTCCATCGAAATGCCCCAAAACTACTGCTAATAATCTTAATTTGAATTATCCAAGGGCGATGACACTCGATCCTACGAGATACAAGGATCCAGAGGCCTTCAACCCCGATCGCTTTCTAGATGAGAATAATCAGCTCAACAGCGACACGATGAACTACGTCTTCGGGTTTGGACGACGGTAAGTAAACTGTGTTGTTCCTTACTTCCAAACCTGCATCCAAATGCGCACTCAGAATTTGTCCTGGTCGTCATATGGTCTCCGCTACGGTACGCACCCAGACACCGATTTAGTCACTCCCCTCAGATTGCTGATATGTTTTTTCGTTGGCCATTTCTTAGATCTGGCCCTCAGGACGCTTCGAAAGGCGATATCGCGCTTGAAGATGTTAAGTACACCCCAGGCCTGATTAGGTCTGTTGATATTGAATACTGAATCCTGGCGGATAGTAATATCAAGGTATATAGCCATATCCACCCGTTCAAGTGTCGTGTCACGCCTCGGTCAACCAGGCCAGGGATCTTGTTGTTGCGGCGCCACAAACCAAATTTACTGCAATGTACAAGTCGTTTGCGTTTCATACGAGACATCAGGTTCACACTTGGTGCACATATCACCTACTAAGGCGCAAGCACAAGATAAGTTGTGAAAAAGGCCCTAAACACGCTTTAAGGTGCTTAGTGCTAGAGTAAAATGCATGCTCTTACCTTGCCCTCACATCTACGCATTGCTTGATCGTGAGTGAGAGGAATTATGTTTGATCTTCAGTACTCTTCAGTGCTCTAAATCCAGTATCACAGCAGCTGTTGCCAGTGCATACTCACCGACGTCAGTATTCTGCGAAAGAAACTACCCTGTGATCAGTGGAGGCGTTGTAAGGGAAAAACATCCTCGAACGTGATCCTATTCTGAACGCCCGTTTTATAGACCCTGAGTATTCGGAACATAGCGTCAAAACCAGCATGCCATCAAGATCATCGTTAGCGAAGGCGAGGCGTTTCAATAATTCCAGTCGGATCAGCAACGGCGAGGCTGTGCCCTCGCCAAGCAAGCAAACTATATAAACCTCCCATCATGATGCTCGTTTCTTCAGCTGGTCTCCCCCTCCATTATCGATTCGTGTTGATCACAGTCGCCCAAATACTCCTAAATTCCTAGCACACTGTTCCAAACTAATCACTCAATTAACCTATATCATCCATACCAATCCATCTTTCACGTACAATGGTTAAATACGCTGCTTCCGCCCTTCTCGTTGCTGCTTTCGTTGCTGGCCCCGTACTCGCGCAGAGCAACTGGGACGAATTTGATGCGTAAGACTCTTCCTCCTCGGTTCTGAGAGCTTTTTATATACTAAACTTCTTTCCTATCTGTAAAGCCGCGAATTCGATGACTTGTTTACACGTCACCCCGACGAAGCAGGGCTTGCCGCTCGTGAAATAGAGGCAGAACCTTCCACCATGTTCAGGCGTTCGTATGACTTTGAGCCCGAGTACGAGAGCCGCTCGTTCGACGACGCAGATGAGCTGGAGGCACGCGAGTTAGATGATGACTTGTACACACGCGCCGTAGAGCAGATGGAGGACATTACTCCTAATTTCATGACTTTCATGAGGGATGGAATGTAAGTCCTCAAATAGTTCTAACGTAAGACCAGGAGTTGATGTAGGATGACAGGAAACAAGTCAGACGAATTGCTCTGGAGGCTGCTGCTGCGAAGCACAATGGCACAGCCACAGCCACCCCTGCTACCACTATAACTCCTACGACCCCATCTACTTCAGCCTCAGCAGACTCTTCTGCAGACTCTCCGGACGCTGCTGCTGCTCCTGACGCAGCCCCGGCAGATGAAGCTGCACCAGCCGAAGCGCGCGAATTTGATGAAGAAGCCATGTGGGAGCGCGAACTGGACGCAGCCCTTCAGGAGCGCGAGTTCGATGACGACGATCTCTTCGAACGCCAATACAACGAAGAGTTAGAAGAGCGCGAATTCAAGGACGACCTATTCGAACGTCAGTATGCTGAAGAGCTTGAAGAGCGCGACTACAATGAGGAAGATATCCTTGAACGTGAATATGACGAGGAGCTCCTTGAGCGCGGTTTCAATGACGACGAGGAACTATACGAGCGCGAATTCGAAGACGAGGCGGCTATGTACGAGCGCAGCTTCGACGACGAGGCAGAGCTGCTTGAACGTGATTATCCTACGATGGAGGAGCTCCTTGAGCGCGAGTATTACGACGACTTGGATTGATTACTTCCGCTCATGATTATGACTGATGCCAATTAGTATAGTGAGTGCTATGAATATAGTTTGAATTTTTTGGATCTGTCTAGATATTCTTGGAAGTGTATTGAACTTAGGTTGCAATGGATTGCTTCGGTCGTGCTTTATGTTGTCTATTTCTGAAACTATGGTTCGTACACAACCATTCAATTATGCACGCGCGTTGAATTCTCCAACTCATCCGCTCTGAAATAGAAGCCCTCACTAAGACTTCTCGGCAGTAATATGCGTGTAAGCACTTGAAAGCATGGTATGAACAACACGCAGTGGCTGTAAGTTAGAATGTTCGTATAGCCTCATTATCAAAATTTCTGCGAGCTGGACACTTGGGCGGCCAGTAACAAATGACCGTCTGGTTTACCAATTTCCGAACGTACTGAGGGGCTGCTGCCAGTCTTTCTAACATGGGAGAGATATGTACCTAGGAGCATGAAAAAAATACACCTCAGCGAATTTTCTACTCCATGTATATCCACAACAATCATTGCTTCGTCCAATCATGTCAAGAATTCGTACATACCAGAAATTAATTTTATGGCGTACAGGTACCTCAGATGCTACTATATCAGGCAGACTTAGAGAAAAACACGACTTCCTGCTTCACATGTTCCAAGAACTCATCTTTGCCGTATTTAGGCGCCCAACCAAGCGCCCTAGACCGATCACCTTTTGCATGACAGTTGCTTGACATCAACTTCCAGAAGTCCTGCAAGTATTGATCAGCTATCTACCCCGCTTGATTTAAAGATTGCAGATTTATAAGAACGCACCCCGTAGTTCTTTTCCAGTTCTTCCTGGGAGAAGGCGCTTGGCTCTTGAGTAGTAGATATGCCAAGTTCAGCAAGCTTCTCCCCTATCGCTCGCGCAAGATCAAGTCCCGAATATTGGAAGTTCTCTAAGAAGTAGTATCCCTCAGGTCCATGTCCAGCAATAGTAGAGTTGGAGATCGCCGCGTCAAATACAATGATGAAGAAATCGGCAGCTGCAAACGAAGCAATGATCTTTCATAAAGCTGAATGTGATATGTTGTGTGCTTACTGTCTTCAACATGAACCGCTGACCAGGTGTGAAAACCTTTCCCGATATATGCTGCCTGTTTGCGCGCGATAGCGGGTTGGACGAGATGTTGTACTATGAACGTATGAATCTTATGCGCTTCTGCATCTGCCAAAGGTCCAGAGGGATATCCAACTACGGCACCTACACAGAGAAAAAACTATCTGTTAGTATAGCAATAACAGTATGATGTCCGACGAGATGAATACTTGGTGTCACGATATAAGCCTTCACATATCCTGCTTTATCTGCTTCGATGATAGGTATGTCGACATTTCTGTGTATTACAGTTTCAGAAAGCGCGTTCAGGGTCTCGGCTTCCAAATCACTGTAAGTCCTATGGTCCCCGTGTTGTCCTTGAGCATCGTCCGCTATCAGCGCTATTTTTTGAACCTCGTTAATATCGCGGTGAAGCGATTGTCAGGAAGATAAATATTAGATTACCTGTGCCAGACTGATCGATGGAAGTCAGCTTTCAACTTGATCCTGCGCAAGAAAGACTTACTGTGTGGATTAGAATGGGCACTGTCCCCGTCTCGGCATGATGACGCTTTAAACCATCTAAAATAGCTTGGGAGGCAGGGACGTTATCAGAATCGGCCTATGTAAGATAATCGATGCACATTTTCAGGAGTCGCAGATCGGATAATACACAAAAGTATATCACGTACGATAGCGAAGACAACATCAGCTTTCGCAGCAGCATCGGTGATAAAGTTCAGATTCTCGTCAGTATACGATCCAGAAATTGTTTTGATCCCCAAAGTATGGAATTTCTCCGCTTTCTCCGGTGAGCGCACAAGGGCGGTGATGTCAAAGGTTGCGGCCTTCGGATGCTTGAGAAGGCGTGAAACGACGGTGCCACCGATGTATCCTAGGGGTATGGCATTAGGAATGGAGGGGAAAGGTCAAAGTCTAGGGAGAGGCGTACCAGTTGCGCCCGTGACAAAAATGTTGAGTTTAGAAGACATTTGGAAGTCGAAGTTGGATTCCTTCGATGTGGGGGCTGATATATATATGTTTCTATGTGTTCTGAGGCCTTCCGGGACTATGAATAACGCTGATGTCGCCAAAGTTCTTGCCGATTTACTCATCTACACTCAATGAGTAACATGTCATTTTCAAGGGTACAGCGGAGAAAGCGAAGTCAAAATAAGAGCTGCAAATGAGCTTGGTGGGAACAGTCATCTGAATCGTTCCAGAAGTTCAATTTTGGTACATATTCAAGGCTGAATTAGTACATAATCCTCTGTAAAAGTAATTTGCTTGGTAAGATTTGCTTCAAAAGAAAGAGCTTATCAATTCCTCAATGGTTTCGTTATGGCCAAGTATTCTCTGTGAATCTATCTGGCCTCATGACAATGCATTCAGATTTGAGTGACATGTCCGGATAATTTGTATAGTAATTCGTCAGGTATGTTTTGAGAAAAATACAACCTCTTGCTTCACATTCTCCAAGAATGCATCCTTGCCGTATTTAGGCGCCCAGCCAAGAGCCCGAGATCGGTCACCTTTCGCGTGGCAATTGCTTCCTAGCAGCTTCCAGAATTCCTATAGACAGATGAGTATCGATTCATAACCTCGATTGTAGAAAAGTGATCCAGTCAAACTTACCCCGTATGTCTTGTCTAACTCTTCCTGGGTGAATGCGCTTGGCTCGCGAGTAGTCGATATCCCAAGTTCAAACAGCTTTTCAGCAATCGCGCGCGCAAGCTCGAGTCCAGAGTACTCAAAGTTCTCTAAGAAGTAATACCCTTCAGGCCCATGGCCAGCAGCATTAGAGTTGGAGAGCGCGGTATCGAAAAGGATGATAAAGAAGTCGGCAGCTGAAGACGAACGAATGTATTAGCAAAAATAAGTGAAACAAATGCTGGCGACTTACTCTCTTCAATGTGCACGGCTGACCATGTGTGAAGGCCTTTCCCAATATACGCGGCCTGTTTGCGTGCAATGGAGGGTTCAACCAATAGTTTTATTATGTGCGTATGAATATTCTGAAGACCAAGGTCGAATACTGCTCCGGAAGGGTATCCAAATACGACACCTGCAGAACAAGTGATTTTTTTATCAGCGCGCTTCCGGAAGCGTAATTGCTGTAACTGAAGATAAATACTTGGTGTGATGATATATACCTTCACATATCCCTCTTTGTCCGCTTCGATGATAGGGATATCTACGTTTCTGTGGATCACAGATTCTGGCAGCGCGTTGAGTGCTTCGGTATCCAAATCACTATATGTCTTGTGGTTTGCATGCTGCCCTTCAGCGTCGTCGGTTATAAGCGCTTAATTTTGGATCTGGTCAATATCCCGGCCAAGCCCACTTTCAGGGAGATAAACATTACCTGTGCCAGACTAACCAAACAAGATGAGTAATGTGAACTTATTCTCGGAGAGAAAAATCTCACCGTATGGATCAGAATTGGTACCTTTCCTGTCTTCTCATGGTAAATCTTCAGACCATCCAGAATGGCTTCAGCAGGAAGGTAAATATCGGAATCCGCCTAACAGCAAACGCTTCAGCTCGCGCCTCGGAAATAAATAGCAGACAACGTACGATAGCGAATACAACATCCGCGTTCGCCGCAGCTTCAGTAAGGAAATCCAAATTCTTGTCGGTATAGGATCCCAAAATGGTCTTGATCCCCAATGTCTGCAGTTTCTCTGCTTTCTCTGCGGTGCGCACGAGCGCAGTTATCTCAAAGGATGCTGCTTTTGGGTGCTTGAGGAGACGTGAAATGACACTGCCGCCGATGTAGCCTGGGGATATAATTTAGCGAAGAGGAAGCAAGGCATAACTGAGTCGTGCCTGTCCCTCCGGTGATAAAGATATTTAGTTTGGAAGACATTGAATAAATTGGACTGTACTCTACAGATGTAGAACACATCTTATATATGTATTTCTGCTTGCTTTCTTTTTATGCTTTCTGAAGGTCACTCACTGTCTGTAAGCCTTCTGAGACTATGAATAGCAGCAACACAAGACCTCTGATGTCGTTAAAGTAATTACTCATCCTAGAAAATGACACGCTTTGTCCCGAATGTGACTTAAATATTTTCTCATGGACACACTATCGAATGGAAGTGTCAAAGGAAGAGCTGCGAATGCGCTCGGTGAGAGTCGAAATCATTTCAGTCGAGAGTAATTTGCCAGATTTTAAACTTTGGTGCATACTCAAAGCCATATTTGTATCTAATCACTCTGTACAGACTTTCTGCTTGGTAAGATCCAGGATAGAAGAGATTACTAATTCCTCAACGATCTCGTTCGAGTTCTATAGATCGGAAAAAGACGCTTTGCGAACTTCTATATAGCATAATGGCAATGAGCTAAGGACTTGAGTACTTGAGTCTTGACAGCTCCTCCGAGAAATTTTGGCGCTCAGTAAAAAAAAATCCAACCTGAGCTTCTTATGAAGCCAGGCCCAGGGTCGCGGGTCGCGGCTCGCCTGCCTTGGGCGCTTAAACTGAGAATTAAGGCTCCAACCGTACACTATAGGCAGGTTAGGCAAAAATGTGTATACATATATGGTAAAATCCGTATATAGACAGTAATGTATAGTGTACGATTGGAGCCTTACTGAGAATTTAAGCGTATATATATCGAAAACAAAATAAAAGTTATTTAGCCCACCGCGAGGGTCGAACTCGCAGCCTTCAGATATCCTAGTGGATTGACCCGCCTATGTAAGAGTCTGACGCTCTATCCGATTGAGCTAGGCGGGCTATCGTACCGGCAGTGCCCTGTTGTTTTTCGGCACGGGCCGCGCGGAATGATGGGTCGGAACAAAATTAGGGTTAGGACTTGCTGATAATCTTCATCCCTTCCACAACACAATGCGATACTACGAACAAAAATACCCAGAGGTCGATGAGCTCGTCATGGTGCAGGTGCGCCAAATCGCAGAGATGGGCGCGTACGTCAAGCTGGTACGTTTATTCCAACTGTTGTGGCCGAAGAATGACTCACTTTGCATATTTTTGCAGCTTGAGTACGACAACACCGAGGGCATGATCCTGCTCTCTGAGCTTTCTCGTCGTCGTATCCGTTCAGTCCAAAAGCTTATTCGAGTTGGAAGGAACGAAGTCGTCGTCGTCCTACGTGTGGACAAAGAGAAAGGTGCGAAGGTCAACGTAATGCACTATTCAATCAAATTGCTTAATTTGTTTCTACAATCTAGGTTACATCGATCTTTCAAAACGTCGTGTCTCACCTGAAGATATTGTCAAGTGCGAGGAGCGATATCTCAAGTCGAAAACTGTCGCTTCTATTCTGCGCCATGTCGCATCCAAAATTCCCTCCGTACACGGAGATGGTACCTCTGCCGACGCCGCCCCTGCTACCTCTGAGCCTGTAGCCGAAAAGGATAAGGAACATAAACGCGCTGCGCGGAAAGCAAGGCAGGCCGCCCATGAAGATGACGGTGTAGAACATGAGAACCCTGGGGGCGCCAACGAAGACGAGAAGCTCGAGCAGCTATATGATACAATCGCCTGGCCACTGGGCAAGAAATACGGACACACATACGATGCTTTCAAGCTAGCTTTAACGTGCGTCCGACAGACCTGACCTATTATTGAAATTACATTTATGACGTCTTTTTCTACATTCGTTATACTACTTAGCGAACCCGATGTTGTCTTCGCATCCCTCGCTAACCCCGTCTCCCCCTCGACACTCTCTATCCTCATCAGCACAATCGCACGACGACTGACGCCGCAGCCTATCAAGCTACGTGCTGATATCGAGCTCACATGCTACACCCCCGCCGGAATCGACGCGATCAAGCGTGCACTTCGCACAGGAGAGAAGCAGAGCACCGACGCTGTGCCCATCAAGGCAAAGCTCGTAGCACCTCCATTATATGTCCTCAGCACAAATGCTACGGATAAGGTGGGTTGGACACGGCATTCTCGGGTATTCACATGATGTTTGCTGATTTATGAATTTGTTGATGTAGTACGCTGCTGTTGAGCGCCTGGAACGTGCGATCGAAGCTATCCAAGCTTCTATCGAGGAGCAGGGCGGAAACCTCATCGTGAAGATGAAGGTTAGTATCCTTTCCATAACTCTCATTTTTACTTCCACTTCCGACTTCCTTGACTATCCGTTCATTGTGCACTTTGCCTCTGGGGCATCATAAACACTCACTTGTCCATTCCTCATCTTTCCCCCCTTCATATTCCCGTTCCCCATCATAACTACCAAAATACTAATACCGCCCAATTCTTCTAGCCCAAAGCCGTCTCAGAAACCGAAGAGCAAGATCTCGCGCAACTCATGGCGAAAGCAGGGCAGGAGAATGCCGAGGTGTCGGGCGACGAGGACGAAGAAGACTTACTATAGGTTCCCTGAGTTTTTGTTGTTGTTGCAGGTACTTGAAAATCGGCATACCACACACGGAGGTTGGACGTGCTGCAGACAACGAAAGAGCGGTATTCAACTGCTTGAGATCCTAAAGAGCGCTGATATAAAGCGCTCGATCGTTTTGTATGGCTCAATTGTTTGAATCTGTTTGAATTCAGAGAGGTCCCATCATGGGGTCGCAATTGGTCGCAATGCTCACTGCTCAGCCTCGATCTGAGGCGGTGGCACGCTCTGCGGATACGCTCTTCCACGCCCGCATCGTGTTCCTATGTATATGATGGACGGCATGACGACCTCTGACAACCTTTGCGAACCTTCAGGCTTCCGCGCAACAAAAACGAGCCCTCACAGTTCAAACAAAGCCCTTGTGTTTTCCTGGGCGTGATTGATGGTAAGCACCCTTCGTTTTGTTTACATACTTACGCACTGAGTGAAACATGTTCTGGAGGCTCACGCCTGCCGACGCTTACTCTCCACTTCTTGACGGGTTCGTACTGAGTATCATTACGATGGTGCGTTCGTGTTACATCGTGAATAAAACGTCCTACGTCTGGTGTAGACCGCAAGAACCTTTTCTTACCTTACTATGTAGAAGACAGGAGGACATCGACATATCAAAGATTGACGTCAAGATCGGAGGAGTCGGCTTCTATTTCATAATTGATGGTTATCGGATGGCTATCCTGATTCCAAGTTCTTAGCGATTATGTGGCGCTCTCCACGGGTCCTTCTCTACGTTCCTTTACGCACCGACGTATATTTTTCGACCGCCCAAGTGTCTACTTGACCATCCCATGGCTACTTTATACAGCACTCTTATGAGAGCTGGTGGAGGCTGTTTCGTCAAGCTATTTTCTTTCACCTTCTTCTGAATGTGCTTCGCGTTTTGCAGTTCCATCTTAACATAGCGACGCATCAAACCTGTACATGCCGCCAGCTGCCGTTCACTGCCGCCTCATCGCCTTGTTCTCATCAGTTGATAGCATTCCGTACAGGATGGATCATCCCAAGATCGTCTGACAATTCGCCGATAATCTCCATCTATCCGACTTTAGCGACAAATTTTGAAACGAGTGGAGCCCTGCACTGCCCGAGGCTGGGTATAAAAACCTGGGCTCGACAGGATGTTTCCTCAGCTGGTCTCACCCATCCCCCACGACAACATCTACGAACAGGCTTTCGTTCCTCTCCTCGCTTCTAAATCCCACTTTTTAAATCCATATCAAATTATTCATCATGGTTAGAATCGCTACTTCCATCGCCGCCATCACTCTCCTTGCAGGTACCGCCCTGGCCCAAGGTGTTTACGATGAGCAATACGAGTAAGCCCGCAAGCTATATTTATGTGCATGTTCACTTATATTTTGTCTTCAATAGGCGCTCTCTGTCTGACTACGAGAACGTCGAGGCTCGCAACGACTTCGGTGACTACTTCGCCGCTCGCGAAGATCTCGAAGAACAGTACGGTCGTGGTTATGAAGAGCTCGAGGAACGCGAGCCCTTACGGGTTCCGGGAGCAGGTCACTTGAGGTAAATATCCGATCTTCAGGTGGAAAATCGCACACGTTTTCATTTGATTTTCCTGTTCTATAGGAAGGCCATCAACCACTTCAGGAACCGAGGTGGTCGGGGAGGCGCTCACGGTGCTCACGGTGGCCACGGTGGCTTTGGTCACGGCGGACACCACGGTGGTGCAGGGGGACACCCCCACCCCCACCACCACGGCGGTGCCTCCGCTGTTCAACAGCAGGAGGCTCCTCCTCCTCAGGACCAGCAACCCGGTCGTCGCGAGCTTGATTTTGAACTAGACGCGCGTGAATTCGATGATTTCGAGGATCTTGAGATGCGTGAGCCTAACAGAGGTGCGGCGGTAGCCCACTTTATTGCTCACCACGCGCACCACGCACACCATGTCATTCCCCAGCAACAGGACCAGGACAGGCGGGAGTTCAACGACATGGAGGAACTGGAGATGCGTGAATTCGACGACATGGAAGACCTTGAAATGCGCGAGTTCGACGACATCGAAGATCTGGAAATGCGCGAATTTGATGACATGGAGGACCTCGAGATGCGCGAGTTCGACGAGGAGTTCGAGGATGTCCTTGCTCGTGACTACGAGGACTTCGATGAGCTTGACTAAATGGCTTATGCTTTGAAAGGTTATGACTTTATGATGAGGTGGTGTTGGCGATGATCCCAGAGAGAAACTTGGGTCAGATGTTGTAGTACTGTAGAGTTTGGAACACTACAATTCAAAAATTTTGAAACACTTCTTGGTGCATTGTAATTTAGTTCTGTTCTTCCTGAAGTGTAAAAGCTCTCGCTGGTGACCAGAAGAAAAATCACTCCGTACAAGTGCCCCGAAATTGGCTTCAGCCATGTGAGCTCTCAAGTGAATGCGAAGATTACGATTCAGTGTATTGGTATAGTACATCAAATTTCTGTCTTTGCAATAGTTGCTCCTTTTCCTTCGTCCTCCGAACCAGAGTCCGGGGGACCTTCCCCGGCTTCATCTTCACTCGAATCAGAGGTTATGATCGCGTGATTGGGATTAGCGACGAGCAGGTCCTCCGAAGAGAGATTTTGCAGTTTCAATTCCTCTGCCCATTGGGCGTCAGCACGGGTTCCTCCAACTTGACGGATCTTCAGACAGTCACCTTTATTTCGTCTCGATTCATTCCAACTCTCCTCCAGCTCGTTCATGATCGCCTCTTGCGTAGACTCTACTTCAGCAGCAGTCGTACATTTCTGGTACTGCTCTATGAAAGCCCTGCATTATCACGAAAGATGACTTTTACGTCCCACGGAAAAACATGACAGATTTGCATGAGATACTCGACTTACTTGTTAACTTTGTAGAAGGATCCTCCCCACCCGAAGGAGCTCAGTAACTTCTCGGCGTATGAGTCGAAGCCTGTTATATAGAAAGCGGCAGCTAGAGCCTCCACGCAGTTTAGTCGCCAGGGCTTGCCATAATTTGTAGGATTCGCGGCAATGAGGTAGGGCACTGCACGTTGATCAATGTTATTCAAGTGAGTGAATGCATTAGGTGTTATGCAGCGTACGCAATCTTTCATGAGGACTAGCTATTTTGTTGAACGGAACATCATCGAGACGGGCCCATGAGCACTCTACGACTGCAAGTCCAGAGGCGAGGACTATATCGCGATCTGAAGGGCTGATCACTTGCTTTCCTTTGGGACTGGAGAGATATCACTGTATCAGATCGAAGAAGCTATATCATTGAATCGAAATATGGACGCACGAGACTACGATGCCTCTGAATCGCGATCCAACACGCAACTCTTTTATCAGACCTAGACGTGAAAGTTTCTTTCCAGAACAACGGCGGGGGTCGCAGTGATCAAAATCCTATATGTCGTGACATTAGCTCATTGAACGGTAACTCAGAAAGCTGAAAATCTCACCCACATAGCGACAGGAACATCGATGGTGACTTCATCCTCCCCGTCTTCTATTGAAAAATAATTAAACCTGGTGTTAGTTTGTAGATCTGATTGTATGACGCACCTCCTGAAGAATTGGCTTCGTTTTCCTCAGGTTCATCGGCATCATCTACAGCACTTTCCGGGCGGTCTTGCACCCCAGGAATATCAGCGCTAGCATTCCCCGTATAGTCTCTTCCGCGCCCCTTATGCCCAGTGAATCCCCTTCCTGCGGGACGGCCAGTGCTCTTCGGATGCCTATGCTTTGAGCTGCTTGCAACGGGTTCCTTTGTGTTCTTCTTACCCATTCTCTGAGTGGTATGTGGGGTAGAATAGATTCGAGTTAGATGATCTACCGCAGGAGGCAGAGGATGAAGAAGACATGGTGATTAAGATGCGTGGGAATATATTTTATGTCCGTATTTTTGCCATCAACCACTCTTCTGGCACACTACTATCATGTTTCCCACTGTTGCGCGTCTGTCGAAGGCATCCAGGGCGCCTCTAACCACGAAACGAGGAAACAAGGACTACTACAAAGGTCACTTCCCACTGTTCCTGCACTTTCGATGAGACATTGACGATGGGCACGAACAGGAACTCGCCAGGCTTTCCTTCCCGGCGGAAGGCGGACAGGCGCGCCTGGTCGACATGTTATTCGTGGAGGAGCAAAATACCAACTCTTGGATGAGAAAGTCCGCGTCTATGTTGCTCCTCCTATCGAAGACATCGAGGAGAGCGACGTATGTTGGACAACTTCCCCATACACCCAAAATGGCTTACCTTTCTTTTGTAGCTCAAACCCTACGTAGTCATTGGCACAAGACTTTCGGCGGATCACAAGAAGGCTGTAATCAGTGGCATCAACGGCCCAGGAGGGATCACACCAGAGCGGTTCCTTCGTGTAGCCCGAGAACAGACTTATGCAGAACAAAATCCCGACCAACCTGTTCCAAGCGGCAGGCCGATACCCGCGTGGATGCAAGCTCAAATAAAGCTAAACATGAGGGACGACCCAACCTTTATGTCAATGCCCTTTACAAAATACCGCAAGCAGGAACTACTTCTGAATCAAAAGGAGCGCGTTGTGAAAGGCCCAAGACAGTTGGAGATCGTTGAGGAGAAACCAGAGAGTCCATCAAGTCCATCATAAATACAGTGCGTCTAGTCTTAATCGTTGAAACAAGCCATTTTTTAAGAGCCTTCTCCACAGGCCATTGAAGATTGCAAGTGGAAGGAAATTTTGTCCATCCCTACTGCTTGGGTGGACGCGAGAATACCATCCTGCCATGTACAATACTCTGCTCGCTACCTCTAACATGGTAAATACATTCTCCGAGCCATAATTGATTAACTATCCCTGTTTCCACCTATTCCGTGCTTCTTTCAGTGGAACTCCCGCAGTATTTGTTCTAGCCAACTGCAATCCACATCGAAGGCGCTATTTTTACACCATCGTCATCCCCCTCATCACCCGCCCGACTGACTCGTGCATGCGCCAACTTCGCTGGGAACCCAATGTGTCCCATGTCCACCAACATCCTTGATTTAGGTATACTGGATGCTTTTCATATCACCTGTGTGCTCTGCATCAGAATGACAAGGCCTGGGTCCCCTCTCTAAGAATGGTTCCCAACCGTATAAAACACAGCCTGTGAGTCTTCCTTCAGTTTCCGATAGCCTCTTCGAACGAAGAAACTGCGTCTACATTTACCTCTTATTCCTCCACTGTTTCAACCGTAGCAATGGCTCAACCCACTGGAGGCGTTGCACCTATCCTCGAAGGAAAGACGGTCCTACGGACCTCTCTCGAGCTCTTCACACTCAAAGACCGCGTTTGCATCGTCACCGGCGGCAATCGTGGCCTGGGACTTGAGATGGCACTCGGGTACGTGGAAGCCGGCGCCATTGTATACTGCCTCGACCTCCCAGCTCTACCCTCTGAAGAATTCAAGCGCGTCCAGCAGTACGTTTCGGATTTATCGCCCATCGTTGTCGGAAAAGAACAGGGCGGTCACACGGTTGCAAAGGGACGTATAGAATACGTGAGCTGCAATGTGACTCAGCAGGAGACCGTGTGGACTATCGTGAGCCAGATTTCGGACAAGGAAGGACGCCTGGATGTGTGCGTTGCCTGTGCAGGAATACTTAGAGCAGCGGAAGCGCTTGACTATCCAGCGGCCGAGTTTCAGAAGGTATGTGCACACGTAAATAATGTTACAGAATATAATCATTGACAATCAAATCTGTTTTGAATAGATTATGGACGTCAACGTGAACGGCGCACTTTTCACTGCACAAGCAGCTGGACGTGCAATGGTGAAACACAACACACCCGGTAGCATCATCTTCATCGCCAGTATGAGTGGAAGTATCACCAACAAGGTCTTCCCTTCTTCCCATCTCTCTCTCCGTTGGCTGACCGTGACATTAACTTGAAAGGGTATGCATTGGACAGCGTACAACACAAGCAAATCCGCTGTAATCCAAATGTCGCGTTCTCTTGCCTGTGAACTGGGTCCGAAGGGCATTCGATGCAATTCCATCAGCCCTGGCTACGTATACACCGAGTATGTGAATTCGCCATATCTCAGCCCTCGTCGCTGATTCTGTACTTGCCTGCGTCTATAGGATGACGAAGGCATTCTTACACGGGAACGAAGCCTTAGAAAAAGAGTGGTGCGCTCAGAACCCTCTTGGGCGCCTTGCAAATCCACAGGAGCTCCAGGGTATTGCACTGTTCCTTGCTAGTGATGCATCAACCTTTTGTACAGGAAGCAAGTGAGTGCATCCAATTGTGGCAGTCTAGAGTTTATGCTGAATGGTCTCATAAGCTTAATTGTTGATGGGGGTCAAACGGCTTGGTAGAGCAACGAGTTGAAACAAATCTTCGTAACCGAAAATTGTACAGTAATATATATCTGCCTTCCTTATTTTATGTGTTCACGATAGAAAACAGACTGTGACATTGAACAATTCACCGAGGGCAACATCCCGGCACATTTAATTGACGTTTCATTTTCTAAATCAATTTCAGACACAAATTGCTTGTGATTTACAATTTCAAAATCAAAAGCAAAGACAAAAACATAGCGAGGCTATTCATTTCTCAAGTCTGAGAAATTCATTTGCAAGTACAAGACTTGTCAGAAGTGGCACAACCACACGAATCTCCATCTCCTTTGCAAGAGCACTATTACGAAGTCAGATTCAGCACCGTACTTCATCAAAGTATAACGTCGAGACGTATCACGAACCTGGTCCGTGTGGGCCTTATTAGGGCACTCTGCACATTTGCATTTGTTCTGAGGACAAGCACACCCGGTTCCTTGAGGGCCGCATGCACTACGAAATTAGTATACATGTCAACTACTTGAATAAAACAGAGAGATAGAAAGAGAGCAAGGACATACGAGCAGGCGCTTTGGCAGGTGCAGTCTGTTGGCATTCTGATGTGTGTTTGTCAAGCGAATTGTATGAGGTGGGTGAGTCGATACGATAGGGAATACCCTGGAATGAGTCGGGAGGTTTATATACTCCATGTTTTGGAGCAGGCGAGACACTTGTGACACGTTTGTCACCAGAGACGATCCTCTCCTCATTTTAGCGCCGACTCGTCCATTTATAGTGATCTAATCTTATCACCTTTACTTCAACTAGTTCTAGCTTTCAGTAACGCACTCCTTGCTGCCGAAATTGCTTCAAGACTATAGTATACAAGGCTTGGAATATACTTAATCGATACTCTCTAGATGGTTTCGATGTAGAAACACTAGCCCTCACCGTAGTGTTTACTACTTGTTCCCGCTCCAGTCTGCCGAGCCTTGTACTTATGATAAATTGCAAGACGGACTGTTATCAAATAAATTTCCCGCGACGGAATAATTTGAGAATTCTCGAGATTAGAGGATAAAAAGATAAGGACTTGTGGCATCATTACTTATCGAAGACATGGACTTTGAACTTGAAATGAAATGTCGGTAAATTCAGAAGCGCCCTCAACGAGTGGTGCATCTGCTTCCTGAACTGCGCGACAGAGTTCACCCTTCGCCCATTCCGCATTCGTGTTTTCTCGTGAACCGTCAAGTGCATTGTTACAAGGCGCAACGCAGCGTATTGTGGTTGTATAAGCGCAACAGCCAAACGATTCCAGACCGAGTTGATGCCGGTCAATTCTAGGAGGTCGCCGGGGAAGGCCTGGTGGGGAAACAGGATAGAGAGTTCGATGACGGCTAATGATGTTGGGCATGTCGCTGCTTCAAGCATGTCGCAGAAACCCGCGATATCGCGTCCGACTTTGCCATATGACAAGCGAACAGAGAGTTTCTTCAATGAAAGAAGCTGGCCGAGGTCTACTGGACCTGGAAAGCTGACGCCGTCTCTTGCCTGAGTGTCAATTAATCCTATATCAACTGAGTTAAAAGCGCTTCCAAGACAACCG
This sequence comes from Pholiota microspora, assembly GCA_003314615.1. Classification (NCBI taxonomy): domain Eukaryota; kingdom Fungi; phylum Basidiomycota; class Agaricomycetes; order Agaricales; family Strophariaceae; genus Pholiota; species Pholiota microspora. The sequence goes on from QFFD01004684.1 coordinate 44,185, forward strand.
ACATTCATAAAGGACAATGAACAAGTTTGCGTACCTTCCCAACAACGCCATTTGATAAGCTTGAGATTTTTTGAATGAGCTTTCATCAACTCCCACGCCGATTCAGTGTTGGCCATAGATATCGTACGGATATTCAAGTAGCCTAGTCGGGAGTCGGGAAACGGTGTGGTATATAGCTCCATGGTGACATTATTGAGGTAGAGAAATTTCGCAGATACACCCATGACATAGCTGGGGATGCCCCCTATGTTGCACAAAGTCAACGTTTGGAGAAGGGGTTGACTAAAGAGCTTCTCCAGCGATACGGCGAGTGGTAGGCTGAGGAGTCTCCATTGAAGGTACCCCACTTCGCAACCAAATGTCGCCTCCCGTAGGTTGGTCAACTTGTCAATAAGACGCGGCAAAAAAGGTTGCTCTGTTATCCACTGTGAGTCATAAACTGGGTATGAATCGAGTATTTCGAATCGCTTTATGTCTTTGACGACATCGGGGTCCCGTTTGATAGTATCACAAAGACCTTGTATACGACGCGCTATATCATGGATTAGAATAGGTTTGAGCCCCCCGCGCAATTTCAACGTAACGCAGGAGAAGAGGAATTTGCGTGCAGGACGGAGATGCTGATGGGAAATGAGAGAGCAAGCGCCTAGAGTAACCCAGTCTCTATTGGCAGTCAGGGATTCAAAAATGAGGGACATTAATTCTGGAGGTAGTGTGGGCAGCCGTGAGATCGGCACCAGCGAAGATTCGAGTAATGAAGCCATGATAAAGTCTTCGGCGATAAAAACAGAAGCAAGGGGTTGCTCTAGCGGTGGCACAGCCCGTCAGTATATATGATCTTCATATTTGTCCATATTAGGATTGGAGGTCATTGGCTTCATAAGTTAGCTACAAATGGAAATTGAAAGTTGGTTCGACGGCGACCGCCGACTTTACGCCGACTACGCAGAAATAGCAGGGAGCGCAGGAAAAGCGGACCCGTCAGTCGATTCCACGTCGAAGAAGTGGGGAAGTGAGTGCCAAAGCAACAGAGGATTAGACAGAGTCTTGTATGAGACGTGATTCATGAATCCTGACCGCCACAGCTCCTCTCAATGTCGTAACTTAGAACGCACTGATGTTTCGAACTGAGACACCTCCATTTTCGATGGACAACCTTCGTGGAAGACGACCAGCGGTTGAGATGCACAACGAGAGTAGAGATGCATCGACATTTTGGAGTGTTGCTGTGCGAGTCAAAGCAGGGAAGAAACTGAACACTTGCTGACAAATTACTAGTTCTTCAGCTTTAAACTCCGATTCAACATTATTCTGCAGCAGGCTTGACGCGCCTCAAGCTCATCATCGCCAACAACGTCGAGCACACACCCTTTTCTCGTTCCCTCATTCGCAGATATAGTCTGTGACTACACTCAGATAAACACTTACTCAGTTTATCGCCAAGAATAATCCGTTCAAGATGAAGCTCGTTCGGTAAGTTGATCAATGCTTTTCTCCTCAATACATTTTCTCTAGACGCCTTCTGTTCGGCCAATACCCCTTGTGGTGCAATTTCAACGATATTTGCGGGAGGTGTACCCTTTGATTGTAGATCTGCGCCTAAATGTGCTCTTTAGCGCCCGAACGGCGCAGCTATAATCCCCAACTTTCCTTTGTCTCGACCAGCGCCAATACATGCTAACAGATGAATCACAGGTTTTTAATGAAGCTGAACAATGAAACGGTGACAATTGAGCTCAAGAACGGATCGGTCGTGCATGGAACTATCACTGGTGCGCTCACTAGGTCTACCTGCTGATCGAAATTTACTGATCTCTCGTGCGTGCAGGTGTCGATATGCAAATGAACACATATCTGAAGACGGTGAAGATGACGACACGGAACCGAGACCCCGTATCTCTCGATACGCTATCAATCCGAGGCAACAACGTCCGCTACTTCATCCTCCCCGACGCACTGCCGTTAGACACCCTCCTCGTGGATGACGCACCCAAACCCAAAGGACGCAAGAAAGACGACGCCAGAGGCCGTGGAAGAGGACGAGGACTCCCCGAGCGCGGCGGTCGTGGACGAGGTGGAGGCAGGGGCGGAGGCCGTGGGCGCGGACGGGGATTCTGAACTTGACAAATTTGACATCGCCTCCTCCCCCTCGACGCGCGAACGGACGAAGGGATGATTCTGCAAAAATGATGGGTCAGGAATTGGGCCTCAAACAATCTTGAGAGGGGAAGGGCTCCATCCGCCGCGTTTAGTCCTGTACCCGTCATACGATACCATCTTTCATGATGCTCGTGATGTGATTTTTGTTAATTTGTGTTTCTAATGACCACTTTGTACTTTGTATAGACGCTGAGGTTTCTCCGTCGACTCCATCGATTTCCCCCAGTTTCGAAATATCCCTTTTACTCCCTAGTCGATTTTCTCACTGTTTTACTCCAAAAACGTGTTGGCGTTCTCGATTTTTGGCCATGCCTCTAACCTACCAGATATCACTGTCAACTACTTTGGTAGCTCAGGCGAGTATCTGGATCTCTTTTCTAACGAGTGGATCGGCCAACCAGGATGACTATGATACTTGTTCTCTTCTTTTCCAGTTCAAACGCGAATTGTCTAGACGGTGAACTTTGACATCGAGATGTGGACAAACATGGGCTAAGTAACACTATTTCTTGGGTACACTAGCAACAAAAGCCCTTACATTGTGTAGATAAGTGGCAGACAGATTTCGCCATAGGGAATAATAGGTCCCTCCAAAGATTCCGTTAGCGAAACCATAATGAAAAACAGAAAGGCCGACATTGTATTCGACCCGACAGATATCTCTTCCCAAAAATATTCTACAGCCCACCGAAGCTCTGAATCCACTACCGCTGCGACGCGCGCGCCATCTGCGCCAAATGCACAGTTCCTTGCCACCACACGACCATTCCGAGCCCGACGAGCCCATGTGCCGTTCCCCAAGCGGTTTCTGGTGTGACTTTCCATCTACACGATGCGGACAGTCAGCGTTCCACGTTCAACATTCAGTGTGCAGTATGATCCAACTGGGGAAATAGAGGAAAGCGCAGCATCATCAACAGGGTACTCACGCTTCAGCTAAGGCGCCGAACGAATGTGGGATGAATCGCGGGGCTTGATAGAGGACGGTCGAGCATACGGTGTGGTATACGGTCAGCCCAATAGCCAGAGCTCGTTTTCCGGGTAGGAATTCTGTGTTTAGGTTCAGCCAGTTGAGATAGGGTAAGTAAGGAACCAGAGTAGTGTGACAAGAGTGAATTAGTGAAGAATGTAAGGATACAATATTATTATGAAGAACTTAGAGGTGCGTACCAGGGAGATTGTAGCATAACAGCGATGCTATACAAGATCCAAGGACTAACGAGGAGTACATCTGTAGTTGTCAAACGAGTAAATATGAGTCTTTGAGGTTCACTAATATGCCCGCCCTTGTTCGCGGAGTTGTTCACACCTTCAGGAAGACCACAGCAGTATTATTTAGCTGCATAAACGGTAGGTTCGCAGGGGACCATATCCCCTGGATAGCAACTGGAATCTCCAGCGCGATATGGACAAGAAAGATGACCGAACTGTTTGATAACACCAAAAGAGTGTCAATTAGAACAATGTTGCGTCATAATCGAAAATTCGTGAAATTCATACTGACAGTGGGCTTTGAACAGACATAGCGAGAGATATTTGGAGCGCTAGTATGAAAGTAAGAAGGAGGGGGGTAAGAGGGCGTAGCGGATTGGCAGCGGACGACGTGGGGAGAAACAACAGATTGATTTCCCATCGCATGTGGACGCGTCAAGCGCCCGCGTTGATTGCGCCCTTATCGCGTGCGCCGTTCCCCCAGACATGTGCTACGTCTTGGCTATCGATAGATTAAAGGAAAGCCTTTAAGTCGTATTAAACACCTGAGCGCTCTCTCTATATTATCTTCAGGGCATAAATTATGCCTTGATCAGTCTTGGGCTACCATTTACTTGATGTTATTCAAATGATATCTACAACAGTTGTCGATGTGAAACTGTTTCCTAAAGCCAAATTCTCTGGAGACTGGAACTAGGAGAGCAAAGGAGAGATGGAGGTTGGCACTTGAGCCAAGGTGCAGGTACGAGATATCGAGAGCTAAAACCCGCTTGAGCATTTCAGAGGAACAATGAAAGAACTGAAAGAAACAATTCTGTAGGAAGTCAGTCATCCTCTATGTTTAGCTTCACAAAAGATCCACTAAGAGCAGCCTCTTCGACTCTCTTCGAGCAACTTCGAGTGTAGAAACTGTTGGGAGTCGCTGGTAAGGTGTGACAGTGACGAAATAACATGGCCGTGACACGAGGACAAGTCACGATCACGTGTCTGTCGCGCTGATTTCAACATTGAGTGACACCGATGCCGAAAACCGACTGGTTCGCCTCTTCTTTTCGACTGCGACGCTGGTGAGAACGGCGGCCGACTGTTTTGACTCTTCTTTACTATGGCCTCAGCAAAGGTGAAGATTGCTGCGCGACTTAGGCCCAGGCTTGAAGGCGAATTGGACGACGAATCCGTCAAAATTACCCACCCATCGAACGACTCAGGAGGTTCTTCTCGTTCAAGTTCGGGTGGCAGCTTTATTACGGTCGCCAATCCAAGAGATCCTACCCAAATATTTAAGTTTCCGTGAGTGATGTATCTCTTGGCCGTACCTAATGATTTTGAAGGTTTTCCAAGCTTCACAAGTTGCTACGACCAAGACTCAGCTCAGGAGGAGATTTTCCGAAATGATGTTGAACCATTGATAGATGTTGTATACAGTGGTGTCGTATGTCTGCAACCCATTTTCTGGGGTTATGTACTAACCCTGAACATGGTAGACTGTCACCATTTTTGCCTACGGTGTCACTTCGTCCGGCAAAACTCACACTATGCAAGGAACAAGAGCAGACCCAGGAGTGATTCCTAGAACAGTCCGGGTAAGCTACAACCTCTCAGCAGCTCTTTCGATAGCCTACTCACTCTTTGTAGGCAATGTTTGAGAAGAGAGCACACATACTGCAATACGAGACGTCTCTTTCCGTTTCATATATGGAAATCTATAAAGACGAGGTCTATGATTTGTTGGTCACCAGAGAGAACGTCTGTATCTCATCACCACGGGTTTACTAGTATCCACTGACAGACATCAATAGGCTCCTAAACTTCCTGTCCGAGAGAACGACAGTGGCATGGTTTTCGTCGCTAATCTCACTAGAACACCAATCTCCACTATAGAGGAGTTCGACATCATCTACAAGTAATGCTCTCGTTTTTATTACTTTAAGGGGCTCGCTCATTCTTCGACTATAGCGCGGCAACCAAACATCGTTCAGTAGGCGCTACAAATCTGAACCGGGCATCCTCACGTTCACATGCGGTGTTAACGATTGAGGTTAGTATGCTGGATCCTGTGGCGAACACAAGTACGTTTGTTGCCTGGCAGTTCGCGTGCTCAATAATTTGATCGATCTTTTCTCACAGCTTTGACTGGAAAGATCAATCTCGTCGATCTCGCCGGTTCAGAGAATAATAAGGTATGAATTAATGGGCTTTGTTCTAAGAGTGCCTATCTCTAAGCAGCTTGTAGTTGACTGGAAACGACCCATCACGAATGGCAGAATCAGCTGCGATCAACAAGTCGTTAAGTGTTCTTGGTCAAGTCGTACACGCTCTGAATCAAGGCGCCGTGAGTTTCCAGAACATTATTAGGAAGGAAAAAAACTTATGCTACATTTCGTAGTCGCGCATTCCTTATCGAAACTCTAAATTGACGCGAATTCTTCAAGATGCTTTGGGAGGCTCTTCTGTAGGGCTTTTAATATGCAACCTCGCACCAGGTATCAAGTTCCGCCAGGATACCCTGAACACTCTCAAGTTCGTCTTCCGTCATGTCACTTGTCCGTCATCCCTGATGTCAGCTTATCTTGTAGCTTCGCTGTTCGCACGAAAAACGTGGAGAATCGCCCTGTCGTCAACGAACGTGGTAAGACTGCTCTTGCTCATTGCGCGACCTCGCACTCTCCTTTCAACTTACGCGTTTTGTTCGGTTTTCCCACAGACAACCGGCCCGCCCCTAAGCCGCACTTTGCAGCCATCCAGCCGCCTGCTGCAAAAGCTGCACCTGCGATCCTGCAGGCTATCTCTACCGTAGCATCAGGATCAGGATCAGGTGGTGGTCGTGGTCGCCCCTCACTCGTCCCGAAGGCACGGGCGCACCGCCTGTCATCGATTAGCGGGCCAAGTGCATATCAGTCTTTTGGAATTCCTAGCTATGGGGCCGCCGGAGCGCCATCCCGCCGACCTATGCGTGGTATGGGCGAGAAAATCCGGGAAGAAGACAGCGACCGCTCTGCCAGTCTCGGATTTGGTATGACCGAAAAGGAGATCGACGATAGGGTGCGTCATCATTTTTATTTATCTTTGGCTGCGCGGCGCGTGGGTGTTAGGCTTTCCGTAGACTATGTGCTGACATTTTCGAATGGGGCACAGATATCCAAGGCGGTGGAGGCGGCGGTGGAGGCAGAAGTTACTAGGCGATTGGCTGAGCGTGAGCGCCAAAGAGCGGAGGAAGATGCTGCGCGCGCGACAGAAGCGCGAGGCACGCAGGACCATGTTACCAGTTCGAGGTCTAGATCTCCAACGAAAGAGAACCCGCTTCCATCCGGTGTACTCACTCCGCTCCTCAAGCGTCACAAAGACCTCGACAACGAACTCTCGAATCGTCTGCAAGAGCTTGAGAGGAAATAGTGCGTCTCATTTCTGTCGTATGACACGTTTAGTCTCTTAATTTCCGTCTTCCGCTTTCCTTGTCCAGTGAACGAGGCTCTAAGGAGACTGCGCTTGCCGATGTACTCTCCCCGGTTTCAAAGAAGAAAACAGGTCGCGCCTATGTTGCGCTCGCACGTGCCCATTCGGAAAAGTGAGTTGTCTCATTCACTTTAGTGACTCGCCTAATGAGTACTGACAATCCTCGGTCAAGGGGTGATCTACACGTGGCTCTCGACCTGTATCGGAAAGCAGAAACTTACGTTCCTGACAACATCAAGCTTAAAGAGAGGTGGATACTCTTCGTCATTCACGTCTTTCTCCTTAACATCTCCGCCCGCGCGCAAGCTGACGTTCGTCTCTTTTCTTTTTCTTTCTCTGTATCCCGTGTGACTGGTAATCCATGGGCATAGGATCATCGAAATCGAGTGGGCAGTCAAGAACAACACAGAATACGTGCCCTCTCCGAAGCCCGCAAGACGGTCTAAATCCAAGAAGCGATTCAAGTCCAAATTGAACGTTGAAACTCATCGTGCGGATGATGATGATAATGATGCGATGGAGGTTGATGACTGCGGTGCTGCTTTGAAGACGGGCAAACAATTCCGGTCAGAGAACGCAGGAGAATTCGGCGTGGAAATGACCAACACGGATAGCCCCAACAAGAGTAAGCGTTCGTTCGCCGACACCCAGGAGCGCGAGAATTCTGTATTTTCCTCGGTGCAAACCCCTGTGAAGAGACAGAGGCGCGCAGCTTTTCCCTCCACGCCTGTGGCTCATGTTGGCTCTGAAGACGAGGTGGAGTCTTCTGTACTACCTCAGATCAAGCGCACTCTCATCTCGTGATCGTGTTGGGGAAGATGGATTAGTGATGATGGAAATGTTATATGGTGCAGTGTCATCTTTGTATTTTGTTATCCCTCGCTGTCGCGTCCAGTACTATTGAACGCTTTTCAGTTGTCATATATTATTTATTATCGCAAGGTTAAAGGCCATATTATACCTCACATCTTGTTTGTCTCAAAGCCTTGCATTCGATTCATTAATTTCATGCCTTAGATTTTCAATCAGCCTGCTCCTCGGAGGAAGCTCCGGGTACTACTTCAGTTCCGTTCCGAGGTCATCTTGGGAAGATGTTGCTACTTTGCAGAGATGTTGTAAGAATTCCTTTCTGACATGATCTCTGCCAATCGTGGACACTCTATTACTGTCGACGATTGTTCTGGACGTATAATTCTGAAATAGATGATGATTTGACCGACGCCGATATGCCAGAGTGCTGCGGCTCACACACTAACAGGGATACATTTTTATGTTAGGCAGCCTTCTTGTTCGCAGGTCTTGATTCAACCACAACCTTCCTTGCTCGTTCACAATGTCCTCGATTTTTGGCTTCACAATCCCCCTCAGCGTCACAGAAAAGAGAGTGCGAAACCATGCGATACTGTCGACCGTCGGATTTCTCATCTTGCTCCCAGTAGGAGTGTTGGTTGCAAGGTACACTAGGACGTTGCCCTACAAGTGCGTATTCAGTGGTCTTCCTTTAATGACCTAGCATTTAACATGAATGGCTGCTAAAGGTGGTTCTGGGCTCACTCGTTCATTCAACTCATCATATCGGGTCCTGTAATCTTTGCGGGATGGGCGCTGGGTCACAGGGCTACCACCCTCTATGGGACGCCCCATTACTCAGATCCACATGAGAAAATGGGGTTGGCGCTGCTCATTCTCTATCTCATCCAAATCTTCCTGGGCACCTTCGCCCATTACTTCAAGTTCACGACGCTGTTCCGAGGATATCGTCCACCGCATAGCTACTTGCACGCCGTATTAGGGCTCGTTATATTCGCGTGCGCGCAGTGGCAGGTAAAGCATTACTATCGACGCGATAAACATCATGGCCGCTTAACCAACACGTATCATCTTAGGTGCATTACGGCCTCTTCACTGAGTGGACCTTTGCAACCGGTGGCTTACATCAAGTTCCCGAATCAGCGAAACATGCGTGGTTGGCGCTCCTCATCGTAAGCTCCGACGGTCTTACCGCTTCTTTGAGATAGTCCTAACTTTGGAGCAGGTATTCTGGGTCCTCTACGCATTGGGATTGGCCCTCATACCTAAACAGTTCAAACAAGAAGCTGAATTACGACAACCCCGCAAAGATAAGGAGCTCAGTGCAACGGATGCTTCTGCTTAGTGGTAGAATACCTCAGCTTAGAAGTTCTATATACATGAGAGAGGATATATTCAGCACACTTGTGGTATTGATACATTCGAGAATAGTAGAGACGAGCTAATGGCTACATTTGAGTTTATAACACAGAAATTAGACCTAAAAAGCGCGATGACTTGTCTAATGAAACCTGAAGAAAGAAAAGCGGCGACTAAACAGATACAGTGGGGAGATAGAAAACGATATGAAAACAGGGTATGTTGGCGTTGGGGAGCGCAATAAATAGAAAGAAGAGCGAAGAAAGCTTTGACGACAGGTAGATTGTCTTGGAAGATCAAAAAACGAATGTTGGATAAGGATTGTTGATGGTAGCGAGCGTTTATTCGTCGGGAGCGAATGGATTAGCTGTAAGGAGGGTTTTGGTGGGAGGAAGTATAGTTGGCATAACTGTTTTCGTCTTCGGCTTTGATATTGCCAGCGGGCCAGCCAATTTGCGAAGACGAGGAGCCTTCTGAGAACTCAGGATAGCCAGGACGCGTTATATAACGATGGTACGGGTCTTGACGGTGAGCAGCAATAGGCTGCTCTATGGGGCTATTATGATCTGAACGATGTGGCGAAAGCGAGGGTGCGTGTCTGTGAGGCGAAGTGCCTTCGTAAGGAGGGACTGCAACGATGCGTTGTTGCGGGTATTGGTGCCTAGGTGGCGGCGGGACTGCCATAGGTGACATCGAGGGCGCGTATACAATAAAGCTTGGGAACGAGGTATCAAAAAACAACGCGCCAATGAGAACTGCGCTGGAGTTTGAAGACGGGTATATAATCATTCCCGCCCCATGAAACGTGTCTGGAGCCCAAGATGCCACCGCAATCTGCGCAAACAGTCAGCACCTGTTCCTCTCGGATCCGAGAAAGGCGCATAACGTACGGCTTGATTTTCGTGAAGAAGACTGGATAAAGAACGGAAGGTGGTCTGGTTGACCGTGTTAAGATTGACGTCGCGGAGACGGTTTGGCATGAACGTGCAGAGTGGGAGAGGTGGAATGTAAGTCTTCATCCAGTTTCGGAACTCTCCTAACACAGGCTGATCATGCAACACCCTAACATAAAATGTTTGTGGCCATTTTTGTGCCCTGCTAGGATGTGTCTAAGTCAGAGAAGTATCAAAATAAACACAGAAGACGTACTTTTCGCCGTCAGTCTCGACTGCGGTGACATAGATTTCCTGGTTGCTGCTTCTATCAGAGCTCCTCATCCCACTAACGACTATAGAACCTCGCCATGGTGGCGGCTGTGTCCTCTGGTTGAAAGGAGGGGGGACGAGAGCCTCTAATTGAGTGGGCAAACGGAAAACCATGATAGTGAGTGATGATTCGGAAAAAACTTGCGAACTAGGCCCTCTTTAAAGAGTTCCATGATATGTGCAAACAAAAACGGAAAGCCTCCGTCATAATTTCGTACATAACGAGGTTGACGTACATAGTGAAGTTGAGATCCCGAAGCATTGAAAGTCAATACGATTGAGATAGATCTCCATGGTCGCGTGGTTGTGTCTTTCGACCGCCTATTGTCAAGGTACGCACCCAAAATTTCTCGGTAGAGGAATCCATATGGGGTCGGTGTTGGGCTTTCCCGTAAGCCAGTAATTCAAAGCACCCTGGAGTATTTTGCAGAGAGATACGCAGACGAAGCGAGTGGCCTGGATACGATAAGATCTCGATAGATGTGACATCGCCGCATACGCACAAACCTGATCGTGGTCATATTGCGGTGTTTCAATGGAAACTCGACATATTCGCGTTGTATATGGCGCTGGGAGAAATTAGAATGAGCGCAGGGGAAAACCCGAGCCTCTGGGTAGCTCCCATTTCAGCGTAATTGTAGCATATTGTATCTTGTGGACCCAAACTTAAATTCCAAGAAGCGTTTACATAGGTATGCGCACGCTATTCTTACATTCCTGCAAAAACCGAGTGAAAAATCAGTGGTCACAAAGTCTTGTCGGATGTGGCGATCCAAGCTTGGCGATTTCATTTACAATGTTCTGTGTCGAATCCTCAGTCATCTAGCGGCCCACATGGTTTCGATTCACTGAGCATGTACGCTAAAAAGTTAATGCTTGAATGGATAGATTAGGTCTCTGCTGATCCTTTCACCTTGAGCGTGAACATTTAATTTCCAAGAGCTGAGCATAATCAAGAGATGGTAACCTGAATTGGTAGGTCTCTGTAAGATATCGTTGCTATCATTGGCAGGTTTTTGTCCGGGCTGCCCAGGTTGCGTTGATTGACCTTGATTCCAAGGGGATTTCGGATAGAAAATTCAGCAACACTTAAAGAACAGACGAGTATCCAAAGGTGCCCACTCGGGGAAGGGGACAGTGAGGAAGCGGAACAGAGCACGTTGTTGCCACGTTGTTATGGACCGATCGATCCACGTGTCTTGTTCCGCTACTATCTATAGTCACACTAGACTATCTCATTATCTCTCCGTTGTCCGCTGGTCGTCCGCCTGCTAAGTGTTTCCCCAGTTGCGCCTCTCAGGCGCAACGGAATTTCATTCCGACCGACTTGACTGTATCCAGCAACGCTTTCTTTATTAAATATACAAAGTTGTAGAAAGGTCTTTTCGAGCGTCTCTCGAGAAATGGGGTTGAAGTCGTTCGCTTTCTTTCCAGACAGCCCCAAATAGCTAGAGATGGAGTCTCCTAGTATCATATGTATTGGAATTCTGAGGGAGTAGATTTATTAACTTCCTTGTATCATACAGCTTCCGTATAGAGCAGCGTAAATACTCTCAGTCTCAGGATGCCTCTGCCTTAGGAACTGGGAGTCATGCTGTAGAGTACTAGTAGGTACTAAGTAACGCTGCTCTAGACTACTCTCGCGAAGCTTTAGGGACCACTGGCTATGTGTTTTCTACTTCTTCGGCGCTCAACGATTCCTCGATTTGGGCGCGTCTGGGAGCGAAGCCCTCCATCGCTTCATAAAAACCATGACAATTGGCAAATACCGAAATATTCTCGATTCGAAGACTATTTACACGGTCCTGGAACTGCAGAGGGAAAAGAAGTTCAACGTTGTACAAGGCTGATTGTGTGCATCCTGACATGACGCCTTGTTTCCAAATTTAGAAAGGCGCCCTTGAGTCTGTATTCCAACTTTTGAGTTGCTTGCGCTGCCGAAATGACCAGGGGTTCACAGCCGGGGGAAACGGGGAGACGCTCTCGGCCGTGAGTAAGCCTGTCGGATCCGTGCTTATTGTTGCAGTCTATTGGGTGGATTTCTCATGCCGTTGCTACTTTCCGTGGACCCACTGGATGTCGGCAATGATGCGGCTGAACTTGCCGAGCTGATGCTCCCACTGTATCCAGGTATCATGTTACATGGCGAAGTATTTCCGACCCGTAAGACTCTACGGTCCAATAGGACATGCATATGGGGTCCATATCAAGTGTGTGGCGTCTAGTCTACATATACCTGCTAAGAAACCGGGACCGAGCCACTGATAGTAATATCCGTACTTGTAAGGATTTCAATCCGCAGGACATCTGCAAAGTAAGCTCTCGTGCTCCACTATGCATGACAAAGAGGCGTGTGCTTGTAATATATTTGATGACCTTCAAAATCGACCAGAACTATCTGCTAGATATGGCAATCCAAAAGCGATACAACAGCTAATCAGAAACAATCAAAAGATAACACCTTAGTCAATCTTGCAAGTACGAAATAAGATCGCAAGTGGAGTTGAGTCAGAGCACTTGTTGAGTAAAAAGACCCTTTTGTACGTCTGAAACTTGAAGAAATATCGAGCAATTCAGCCCTAAGTATGTACGCCCTCGGGAACAATCCAAAGAAAACGTTAGGTCAACGTTATGTCGGTATCAGCAAAGAATTTATAGAACGGTCTTTGCTTCTTATTCTACAACTTATGTATAGCTCACAGCACCTCCAAATATAGTGAGAATTGTAGAGATATTTCTCTAGTCTTCACTCACTCAGCCTCAAACGCGTGTCACCCAACACGGACCCAAAGCACAAGCACAAGTCCATTTCCGTTTCGGGAAATACCGATACCGTATTTGGTGTAAATGTAGTGTGCCGTACACATGTCACAAAGTCAAATCCGATATTCGCAAGTTCATGTAAATATACTAGAGATAGATATGCACTATAATCAAAGAAATAAAATATCGCCGGACATACGGCGAAAGCATATGGTTTGTAGGAAATTTTGAGATACCGAACGATGCCGATCGCATAGTGCATAAGTATGTACACCTCAATCAAAGAAATGTCCGTTAGAATATCTTCAAATATTGGAATGCGCATGTGCACTTTGTCGTTTCATGACTGAAGGAGAGAGGATGGCGAGATTGTGTCAATCTGAAACAAAGCAGTAGCCGGACCGGCAATTATCATCAAAGCAGGCTATGAAGTAAGTCACGGCAGACGCACCTTTGCTCCCATGCCCTCAAACAATTTGGCTTGAGCGCCACGAAGATCTGCGAAATACCCTTTCAGGGTATGAATCGTTTGATCGTCGTTCTTCTTGCAGTTTTTCAGGTCGCGGAGCTCCGTTTCCAGTTCCTGTGCCCTCGCATTAGATGCCCGCAGATCGGCGAGCACGTCCAGCTTATTGGTTTGCTCCATATCAAGGCAATTCTGAAGGTCATTGACGGTCAGAGTAGACTGGCTTAGGTTTTCTTGAAGTTTCCCGTTTTCTTCTCGAACAGCAGTCATCTGCTCCTTCTGTTTCGCGTTCTCTACGTTAGCGGAAGACAGAGAAGCTTCGATTTCAGATATCCTTTGAAGCGAAACGAGATGTTCAGCTTCCTGGGAATACTTCAGGTCAATCATTGCCGCTTCGACAGCTGAAAGCTCCAGCTGAACGCCGTCGTTCTCAGTCGATAGCCGGGAGATGGTATCTTCTTTGCGCGTGATTTCTGCTTGAAGGTTCTCGATTGACTGACGTCCTTCGACCACGACGCCATGAGCAATACTCAACTCACGATCCTTTTCGTCGAGTTGCGTCTGGAGCTCGTGAGTCTTTGACTCTTCAGCCTTGAGACCTTCCGTGGCCCGCGTCAGAGAAATGCGAAGCGCCTCTGTTTCTGTACCCATGTGAGTCAAGCTGGCGGTAAGAGAAGTTATATCAGCAGATGCTCTGGACAACTGAGCTGAGCCTTCGCTCTCTGCTTCCAAGAATCGAGCGACAGTTCCCTCATGATCAAGTTCTATCTCACGAATTCGAGCCTCGAGTTGCTGACAGGTTTGCTGCTTTTTCTCGACTTCCGATTGATACTTCGTTATCGAAAGCTCCAATTCGCCGATTTTTCGTACAAATTCTTGGCTCTCGTCGGAGGCCTTGGCGAGGGCGTCCTCCAGCTGAATCTTCGCTCCTTTCATAGCGTCGAGCTGAGTGAATATACCCGAGTTCTCACTTCGTAGCAATTCGTAGGCAGTCTTGATGTCGGTATATTCTGTGTTCACTTGCTCGAGACTAACTCTGAGTATTTCGGTGCTTCGGGCAAGATCGGTGTTCGCATTCTCTAGGGAGCTTACTTTACGCGCTTCGTTTTCTCGCTCTGTCTGTACCTTTTCCAATAGCGCCTCAGAGGTAGCGAGCTGGTCTCTCGTCTCTGTTACCGTTTCGTTGGCCCGTTTCCAAGAGTCTTGTAGTACGGCGAGCTCGGTCTTGGACGCGTCGCTCTCTCTTCTCAGGGCATCAATAGTCGCGTCGTGTTCAGTAACAGTCTGTTCGAGTTCTCTGACCCGATTCGACATAGCGTTCTCCAGCGCAGCAGTCGCGGCAGCGTGATTGGGAACGAGATGTACGTCATTGTAGGGCATTCCTCTGGGGCAGAAATCGTCGTTGTTATCTGGCAGGCTCGAGGTTGGAGTAGGGAGTCTACTATGATTAAGGAGGACAGATCCAGATGGTGGACGCTCGGTTACTCCCAGGCGTTTACGAGAAAGAAAACCATCATCTCCTGGCATGGAGAATGGGTTGTCGACATTAATACTGCAGGTTTAATTTTAGATATCTCATAGAATACAAAATGGAAATCTGAAAGAGCTTACGGAGTATTGTCGAACAAGCTACCTTCAACGGGCCCCGTTTCTCTGGCTGCAGCAAGTTCACGACGCATATTCTCATTCTCTCGTCTTAACTCCTCTAGTAAATTTGCTGTAACCCCCTCGTCGTCGGACTCCAGATCGGTTAAAGGCGAGAGGCTTTCTCTTTCGAAGGAAGGTACTTGGGCCTTCTTCGTTACAAGTCCACTGTTACGCTGTAATGTCCGTTTCGTCTATTAAGCATTTAGGGGTTTCTCGATAGATTATTTGAACGTACCTCCGTAGTTTTAGTTCTGAAGGCTGACTTCCTGACTGACGGATTTACTGACAGTCGAACACGTTTCTTCGAAGTTGCAGATCTCGATGGAGTATGATAAGCATCGTCGTCATCGAATGTATATTGTTCATGGACTGAAGATCTTCGGGGTCGCTTCAATGTACTGTAGTTAGTTACTCCTTTCCAAACAAGGTCGTCTTCATTTTGACCAGGGAGTCCTCCAATGGACTTTCGAATAGACCGACGTGCGTAGTCAACCCTGTAAGAAATGGACATAATTAGTATCGTACTGCATGGCATAGTTGCTAATACTACTCAGAGTTCTTTGAATTTGTCTGAGTACTTACGCTTTCTTTCCCTTGGATGTTAGTGTTACACTTCCCTTTGGCGTGGAAGGTTCGATAATGCCTTCTGCTTCCTGTGGCCATCTGTAAGTAACATCATCTACCCAGAATAAGGCAATATAATGACCATTTTCGACAGAGTTTTACTGACCCAATGGGACCAATTTGGTCCAAGCCTGTCGTCCTTTTCCTGCGCATTCTTTTTCACTGTTGGTATCATTGTAGTTAGAATGTTGAAACCGCGACAATGACGAGGCAGAAGGAAACATACCTTGAGCACGCAACGTAGCAGGATGTATGGCACGTCTCTTATGTTCTCTCTGAAGCTGGGTAATTGCCCCCATAACTCCTGGACGGATTGAACCGGAATACAAGAAGTGAGTTGTCCATTCCAATCGGTGAACAGTGGCGAACAGAAGGAAGGCTCACGGTCAGCATAAGAAGCTTTCGCAGCCTTAGGAGCTTTTACAGAAACCATTGGAGAGTTGAAGGTTTTCCGAAAATTGGCGAATGGTTGATGTTTAGGTCAGAGTCACTTTGGTTCGCGTTTCCGACGCGTTTTTTGCAATAAAGACTCGTGCTTCTCACGTGAGAAAGGTGGGACTGCCATATACCATATATAGTAAATGAGTCCTCGAGGCACGAGATTTTCAGAAAATCTCCTCCAAGAAAGACATTCGCTGAATCTGTAGTGACTACAAAATTCACTGAAGGGGAAATTAATATTCAATTATCTATGTTGGGTTCCAAGAAACACGGGAGCGAGAAATTGTATCACAAAGATGAACTATGACTTGATCGAACAAGTCAATCATAGTATGTTCGCCACAGAAATAACCTACAGGCTTTGACGAGGACTAAAAGAGATACAAGACGGAAAGTATAGCCAAAAGTTTTTCTCAACAAAAGTAGTAGACGCAAAGACTAGGAATCTTTTCCCAAAACATTATATATAGACATCATTTGTGAAGGCATTACACACAGATCATTTGGCCACTCATTGATTTTATACTTCGGCACGCAAAGGCCTACTCAACCACCGACATGAGTGCCGTTCTTATCAGTGCATTGCCACCAGACGCTACATGCCGGATATAAGCCGGCAGGTTCGTCTCCAGCATCCTTGAGAAGCAGAGCAACGACGCCATGCGGTGGGACGTTCTGCGCAGTGAATGTTCGTACCGCCGTGCCGTTTTCTGTGTGAGTCCAGAGATCCTAGACAAGATCATCAAAAAAATTGTGGCTAAACCCGATTTCTAAGGGACCAAGAAACTATAACGCACGCTAACTGAGTATTGACGGCCGGCTCGAATGAAAGGAGACTCTGTCAAATTAAATGTCATAGTAGAGGGTTGGTTAAGCGTGTTGAGCTGCTCGCACCATCAGTTACCACGGTTGAGTTACTCGGACATGATAGCACCCACCAGCATGAAGACCGTCCCAGATTGGGCCTGCCCACTCCAATATTGAGCTGGATGTGTATCATTACTGGTCCAGTCCGCCTACGGATATCCAAAGAAATCAATAAAAAAGCGTAAATCAATGGTCAACTACTCCATACATTGACGCCCCATCGGAAAGGGGAGATGCTGGTGCCGATGACAGGATCTTGGTTAATGGCCAAGATTTCCTTGTTCTTCAAGATCCCGAGAATTTCGGGAGTGATAGCGGAGAGCTAGAATGGTCCCGTCAAGAAAATTTCTTCCTGCGTTGGAGGCGACTTACATTAGTCCCAATCTAAGGTGTTATGTTATGTGAATTCCTTATCTATGGAACAAAAGTCTGGGTAACAGACCAGAAGTGGGGATTTCATCAACGCCCAAGCAGTGAAGTGAGATTTTGATTCCTCGAACGTAAGGCCGCCGTTGCCTCTGCAAGAACGTAAGAAAGTGTGTATATCAAACAAAACCGTTCGTACAGTTGGAGCTACAGAACGTTCGAAATTAGATAATTGCAGGCGTGGAACAAATTAGAGATTGTCCTCACCATATCCATATCGTTACGTCCATAGAAGTCAGTGGCCTGCGTTATGAAAGAGTTGCTACAAAATTGCAACAGTCAAAATAGATAAAGAAATTAACTACAATATTTCTCACAAGTTGATGATAGCAGTGAGAGATTCCCACTGTGTCGAAATGTCTCCAGTCGTCTGGAATTGAAATTAATACCATTAACGTCAACTTCGCGCCATACAGCTGCTGTCATCTTACCCTCCAGCTGTGTCCAAGTTGTGCTCCCCATCTACATACAAATTTCGTAAGTTGAACGGAGTGGTCACATTTTAGCGAGACTCACAGCCAGACTTGACTCTGAGGTAAGAGTGGATTAAGAACCTAGTTAACGTCGTGATCCAGGGACAGAGTGGGTAGGACGTACCCATCCCCACTGGCAAAGAGAAAAGACAAAATTCTTCCCAACAGTCTTTCCAACCTGGATAAGAGCATCACTCATACGTTGATATTCTGAAACGATCATAAGCGAGATACACAGAGAAAGAAAGCGATACACGAACTTCCGACCATGCCTTGGCGAGTTATACTGTCATACGGAACTAGATACCGATGTACAATTCATGAGTAAAGCAGATCTACACACTCTGAGCTTGATACTCACTAGCGCAGTTATCGTATCTACAGAACACATTTAGTACCGCAAAAATTGGCATGGAGCAGACAGTATGCTCACTTCAGATAGTCGAAGCCCATGCTCGCGAACGTTTGTGCATCGCGTACTTCATTTCCCCAGGAACCTGGGTAGCCCGCACAGGTGAACCAACCTGAATCACCATACTAGATTCCACGTCAGAAAACGAGGACGATTAGCCACATTTAAGAGGACTAACAATCCCAGTTTTGCTGCAACGTTCGTGGTCAATGTCAGAAGCATTGATATCATCTAACGACATACAAGCCTAAGGCATGAATCTGTTGATTGAGCTTCTTCATGCCATTTTTGAAGCGTACTTGATCTGATGTTTAGAACATCCAGTGAGCACACAGACGCCACAGGGCTGTTGAACGGAGTTGACCTTCAATAATATTTCCTGCCGCCGTCCTATTTTTTTCTGCCCAACAATCGTCGATATTGACATACTCGTATCCTGCGTCCTGTCCAGTTTGATTCCAGGGTTTGTGATATGCTTGTTTGACAGTACACGACGTACCTGAAGGCCTAGGGACTTCATTAATTTCGCCGTTTGCAACAGAAGGTTTTCATCGATGTTGCACTGAGTAATATCCCGTGTCATAAGCTAGCTAGAAGGTACGGTGCTTGCTATTTACCTGGTATGCATTCCACGCTGATGACAAAAAAAATCAGAAAATGTGACCCAATGGCAAGATGGAGCCGACTGACTATTGTACCCCAAGACTTCATCATCATCTGCATCAGTAATCATGTAGAAGGTGGAGTTTGTACACACTTGGTAACTTTGCAACACCATTACTCAACGCGTACGCGCTTTCCAAAGAACTCAAAGCAATGAGCCCCGTTGTGGCTACCCATAGAGGAATGGTGAACATTTGTGGACCGGAATAAAGCATGCACAGTCTTTCTCTTCTTGCCTTTATAATCAGCAAAGCCCTTCGACCATCTACATCTTGACATCCAACGTCAGGTCAGAGAACGCTGAAGCACAAGGTACTGCACATGATCGTTTTCAAAAAAGCCAGTTCTCTAGCATTTCTGTGCTGTCCAAGGATCCTCATGACCAGAAAGCGAAGGTCGTTGGGATACACCGAACAAGCTCCGACCGCACCAACCGCTTCATTATGATTTCATCGACCTATTAAGCGGCATAATAAGGTCGGAATTCTCAGATAGAAGGAAGAAGGCTCTGCGCATGACCAGCGATGAGAATAGAAACTATCTTCCGCGCAGAAAATTGACTAGGAAACGGTCCAAAACTTCGAGTGCATCTAGCGCGAGTCGACAGCGACCCTGAGGGTGGTCGCTACTTTCCAGACTAGAAGGTAGAAGGCAGGGGGTCTACGGGGAATTCCGGTCAGCAAAAGCTCATCTAGCGTCCCTCGGCCTCCATACAGCCTGGACATCGAAGCAGAGTCGTCCTTCGAATGCCAGACGTCGTCCGATGAAGTAGGAAGGCCTGATCACGTGTAGTACTGAACGGACCGTAAAAATATATAGCAGCAGATGCAGAAAAACTTCTTGAGAACTCGAGTAAAATTGTTTAGGCTTGCGAGCCCGTGAGGTGAACGGCCCTGAAGAGGCGCGTCGCGATACCGACATACAATTTGTGACCATGGGCGGGCAGTCATAGCTTCCATGGATCAAAAGATACAATTTCGAAGATGCCTACAGTAAATAGATAGAACAGTAAAGTGATGTGAATATGTATAAGTACAAAGAGAACTCAACAGTGTTATACAGCCGCAGCCGCTCGTGCCCGGGCAAGAAGAGCTGCTACAAGCCCATGAGGGTCGTCTACTTGCACATGCGCATCAATCAGGTCTCCTAAATCGACTCCGAGTTCCTCCAGGCCGGACGTTTGGACCGCTGCTAGACGTCGAGTATCAGGTGCGAATATAAGAGCAATAGTGACCCGATGAGGGGAAGAAGGCGGTGGCATGTCAATCTTGTAGGTCAGCTGGAGCTCATTTTCTGACACGGAATGCGATTCTTCAAGATTGTTGATTGACCGATGCAGTGCCAGCGAGGCGGAATACCTTCACAGGACGATAAGATAGAGGAAAACTCGTGTATGATAGAACACGTACCAGTCGTATAGAGGAACAAGCCTGCTATCGTCTTCTTCTATCTGGGCTGATTTGACAGCTTTTTCTGCCTCTGCAGCATCGAGCCGAAGATTCTCCACTTCCAACGCGCCCGACTTTACGAGCCCTTTCTCCGCCTTGGCTTGATCTTTGACAGCCTGCACTTGGTCGTTCAAAGTCTGCATTTCTTCGACCTGGTCCTGAAGTTTCTGTTCTGCGAGGGGGATTGTAAGCCGTGGATGTGGGTGCGTTTGACGCAGAAGTATGAGGGCCGTTCTTGCGTCGATGATCTTTTGAGACAGAAATGCAGCGCGGTCTGTAGCTTCCTTAACACGTTGATAATCTAGAAATATATCTCAGCATTTTTCCCGTTGATTTTGTTCACGGAGTGCGTACCTTCTTCCACCATGGGGCCCAGTAATCTGATGTTGTTTTGTACTTCAGCTAGCCCCTCCTTCGCACCCTTCAATTTCTCCTTTCTCTGCTCGTTGAGTAAAGCGAGCTCCTTGTTCTCCTCAGCGGTCACTATAGGAGCATCGTCTATATCGCTAACGATCGATTTGACGTATTTATCTTTCGCGTTCTGCTCCAGATACTGGAACTTCAATTTACGCAGGTACGCCTGAAACAAAGATGAGATACACGCCACTGAACTAGTTCGTGATGTGCATACAATTTGGTCAGCCACTTCCATGGCAATTATAGCAGGATCTTTAGACTTGACCTCTTCCTCGTCTTCGTCGACTACTCGATGAGTGTTCAATTCTGTAACTCTGTTAACAAGCTGAAGATTCGCATTCTGGAACCGCGCTTGTAACGCCTTGGCTGTTTCGACATTCTTCCCATGATGCAAGTGTTCCAGAGAGAGTCTCCCGACAGACATTGTCGGGAACTTGAGAGATTAGGGTATATGTATGTAGAAAAGAAAGGATCGCAAAGCTCAATCGGAAACGCGCAACAGCACGTGATCTATAGCAAACTGTCACAGACACGAGGAACTGTGACATAACGCGCTATGCTCCCACATCTTCCCCACACTGAGGCTCTCGCTGAGAAAGAATCGGTCATTGACTATTTCATACCTCCAAGCACCCCATCTCACATTTCAGTTTCATCTATCTGAACCTTTTTGAGCGAGTATCAAAGTACCGCCCAATATACCTCCATTTAAGCCGAAGACCTCAGGCTGGTGACAACAAAGTTGGTGAGGAGTCTAGGACATACACAGATATCCTTTTGCCTAGCTGAATCAATAAGAACAATATAGGTAAGTCTATAACATCATCTGCGAGTATCTCCGAGCTAGCGCTGACGTTCAGCGTCAGATACAAAGTGAAATCTTCAACGCCCAAACTCTATCTTGAGTTCCTGATCGCTGTGAAGAGCCCAGACCCGTTCAATTCACTCTTCTTGGATTCAAATAATCAACTATTCTAGTTATTTCGCAACTACGATCACTGCAATGCCCGAGAAAGATGGTATGTGCCCGCTACTTATCCGTGGCGGTGACACCTCTCCGTTGTGCGAATCTCATGAAAACATCAATACAAGGACTTCTATACGTGCCTCTAACCCAAGACTCTGCTCAGTCTTCAACTGAGGAATTTGCTTCGGCTTTAGGTGCCCGTCTTGATTTTTTTCTCAATCATGTAGTAATTCTGTTAACAATTTCATTTAGTTCTTGATCCTATACATCCGTACGGTCAAGGGGAGCCAAAGCACGCAACTATTCCTGACACTTTACAAAGTAAGTAGAGTTGTAAAGACCAATGGCAAAATAACGTCTTGGCCTGGGCCCCATATCTGACAGCTTCACACCTTTCAACAGACGATAAACATAGTCCATCGTCTAGTAAGTGTGGAGGCATGTAACCAAACATATCTTGACAGCGCCCAGTCTTTGCGATCTCAGGTCTCCCGTTTCATACTTCTTCCAACAAAGCAGGTATGTCCGAGCTAGAATTCCATAGTTTTTCTGGATATCGCTGAGCGTATCGTTGGCAGATATCACCTTCTCGGGCGCCGGGGCGCAACAATTACGAGTTATGACGACCGATGCCCGACCTTCTAGTTGCGCTGCCCTCCCTTTCCCTCGTTGTGTTATCCACCGAATCTAAATGACTGCACAGAAATGCAGGTCATCAAGGAAAAGCTGATGAAGCACCGTGTCGTTATCGTATTCACCCCATTCACTATCGTGATGACTATCGGTTTCATTATTTTCGCCGCACTATTCGGATCCTGGGCTACCTCCCGTAAGTCGCAGGTAGCAGTCCCCTCAAATTTCGATCAACAAAACGTCGGTCGATTGCCATGTAAGATTGCTATGCTGCTACATACTAGTAGGGTGCATGGAATGAACTAAGCTTGGTAACAGTTATGGGGTACAACACATGGAACGCCTATTATGTGCGTATCTATGTCTTTTACGTTTCCTTATTCTGATATGTTCCAGTGTAACATCAACGAAACAGTTGTCTTAGACACCGCGCAACGTATGAAATCCCTAGGGTTCTTGGTATCCTGTCCACCATTACTATAAGACTGCTGAATTCTTACCAAAACTTCGTAGGATGCTGGCTACAATTTTATCAACATCGATGACTGTTATTCTGAAAAGAACAGAAGCTCTTCTGGCGATATCGTCGCAAGTTCGGCATTTTCTAGCCCGCGAAAATTTCTTAGGTCTTGACTAATTGTCATTTCATTAGATAAAGTCACCTTTCCATCAGGAATGAATGCTTTGACTGACAAAATACATGGACTGGGATTGTGCGTACTTCTACCTTCAGAAGACTGCGTGTGACTTACGGATACCACAGCAAAGCTGGGATTGTAGGTTTCGCGAATATAACCATATCAGGGATTACTTGGACTTATGATATGCAAAGTATAGCGATTCTGGCTGGTTCACCTGTCAGCTATATCCAGGCTCGTACCTCAACGAAGACAGGTACGTTCTTCTCTGTCTCAGGTTCATACTTTTCCCGACCAGTTCTTTTCAGAGATATCAAACTCTTCCAGGATTGGGGCTTTGATTTACTGAAGTGGGTGCTCGTTTTTATCGCAGAAATTTTACTATTTCTTATCAACGTTTAACTTCGTTCAGATACGACAACTGCGCCAGTAAGCCTACTATGTCCAGAATATGGGAACTGCTATTAATAACAAATGGTCTCCGTAGTTCCTTACGATGAAGTCATCAAAGAAGGGATGATCGGAAGTAAGCGCTTGCATTTCCTGGCTCAAGGCTCTATGTTTATGTCGGTGACTAGAATACACTCGAATGGCCGACGCTATAAAGAAATTAAGCCAACAATCTGGGAAACCTCCGCTTCTATTTTCGCTCTGCCAATGGGGGAGGGTGCGCGAAGGTTATCACTATCTCCATGCTCGCCGTTGACGATTCCTTTCTTCAGAACGAACCATGGCTTTGGGCTAGAACGCTGGGACAGAGCTGGAGGGTAAGCAAGGCTACAAACAACGTAGCAAAGAAAGTAACGTAACTCATGGATTTCTAGACGACGAACGATACGCGTAAGTGGGCTGGGTGCTTCCGTGTCGACGAACCTATCTTATTGCTTCATTAAGAACCTAACTGGGCCACTATTACGAGCATCTTGAACCAGTAGGATCCTTATTCGTCTAGTCGCGACGGTGGCTTACGATTTCTTTGGCTAGAAATTCATTCTATTCATGGGCGTCTGATTTCTTTGGGCACAATGATCTTGATATAGTAAGAGATGCTTCCGTTGTTCGTTGTAGTGCTGATACAATTCGTCTATTCTGTTCCCAAGCTCGAAGTGTAAGCTTTCGCTACCTTCGCCTGCATTCTTACCTTCTGGCTGAAATGGGACTTAGAGGAAACGGGGATCTTACGTTCGAAGAGGCAAAATCACACTTTACCGCTTGGGCGTTGATGAAGTCCCCCTTATTGATTGTAAGAGAATATGCTTTCACCCACCACTTAACTTTATTTGAGCTATACCTAGAGCACAGATGTATGTTATTGTCTCACAAATGAGATGTTTTCGCTGAGAGTATCTGCAACAGTTGTCCTCCATCACTGCGGAAACCACATCCATCCTCACAAACCAGGAGATCATCGCGATCAGCCAGGATCCTGTGTTCGGGACTTCGATCTCACCTTTTAGATGGGGTGTTAATGTGAGTACTTATGCTACCGATCAGAGGGTTTATAATCCTAAGCTAATGTCGCAACTCATTTCCGATGTAGCCGGACTGGACATCCAATGCCACTCATCCTGCACAGTATTGGAGTGGCCAGAGCCAAAACGGTACCATATTTATGCTCGTGAGTTTGCTATTCCCGATAATTCGGGTAGAAATCCACGACTAAGGCGGGTTATTCTTAGCTGAACACGCTGAATACGCCTTCCGATATGTTCTTCCGTCTCGTAGAGTCCCCTTGGATTCGAGCTGGGAGACAATACTCAGTCCGGGTTCGTCGTCTATCACAAGTCTCTCAAATTCGGAACCTTCAAAGGCTTACGTGTATTTACAGGACCTATGGACGCATACGGACAACGGCACGGCCGTCCGTAATTTCACGGCGAAGGGCGTGCCTGCTCATGGCGTCGTGGCTTTGCTTTTGAAAGACGCTGGCGATGAGCCGGTGGGGACCATGCCGCCCTGTTCGACATTAGAGTGGTGCACAGGTGAGGATGGAACACAAGTTGGGGCTTGAGGAGCTTGGGACACGATTCGAGTTTAAAGCTTGAAGTTTTCAACTCAAAGAATCGACGAAGATTAATACCATTTGCGGCAACCTACGATATATCATCACCATCGATGGTAAGATAACCCAATTTACGAAAGGGGACGCCACATATTCGACAGTGCCCTATTCAAATTAAACCCATTTTGCAATTGTAATAGCACGTATATATGTATGTATTACTAGTACTGTTACACAACCCGACGATTAAGGTTAGATATTATTAAAAACCCGCTATCTTCCCTTGTTCAAGAATTATATATATACTATGTGCATGCCGATGATAAGATAGTGCGTAAGTGAGAAGATATAGTACAATGGGAACTAACGATGACACAAAACAGAGAGAAGCAGAAGTCTACCCGATTAAAAATTGCAAGAGTGATTGACAGAGCTGAGAGAAGAGACTGGAGCTTGAAGCCTGAAGCAGAGCAGTGAAAGCGGGGATATGCAGATGGGTATACAGTGACGTTATATTTGGGGAAGGGACCAATGGGGGTCATCGAGTCAAGACCGGAAGAGAAATTAAACGGGCGAGTATGTCCCTACGCATATGTATCAGCTCGATTAACGCCTTATGCATTCATAGCCAGAAATTGACGTACAAATACGGGCTGTGGCATCACCACTACCGGTAGCAAACATACCTCCAAGCGGACTCGTGTGCAGAGCAATAACTATGGAGGCAATCGATCAATGACAAGGTGTGCAAAGGGCGTCAATTAAGTCCTTACCTGAGTTCTTGTGTCCTTGAAGGGTGAACTGCAGGTCAGCATTTCGAGAGTCCCAGAAGCTAACGCTGCGGTCTTTGGATCCCGAGATGATCCACCGGCAATCAGGTGTAATGGCTGTGGATAAGACAAAGTCCTTAGAGTTCGCAACGTTGTAATTAGTTCAATGCTATCGAGGTGTGCGTATCGTGACTTACATTGTGTCCCTGGAAGCATATGCACGGGCAATTGGCTATTGGGTAGCGTCGTACTCGTGAGGTGGAAGAAAGGGGGTTTGAAATGTTTTGGAGGATCGGTATGATATTCCACAGCCTTAACTGCTTGTCCAAGCTTCCGGTAGTTAGTCCCTTGCCGTCGGGGGTGAAGGCTACGCTGTAGACGCTGTTTTTATGGCCATGGAGGGTATCGACCAGGTCTACCGTCTCAATATCATAGATGCGCACGATGGTGTCCATACATCCCGCGGCGACGAGCTTACTGTCCGGGGAAATTGCAATAGACGTAATGCCTTGTTCGAAATCCGGGTTGTCGGTGGTCAGGTAGATCATCTTTGAGGACTGCTGCTGGAGGTCCCAGATCCACATAGTCTTGTCCGCAGAGCCAGATACAATGTATCGCCCATTCCGCGAAAAATCAAGGGAGTAGATTTCCTCTGTGTGGCCTTTGAGGGTCCGCACAATCTTTCGAGCATCGATATCCCAGATCTTGAAGGCTGCTTTTAGCTGGCCCGAAGCATATACAAAACGGATATCAGGCTCACCCTGATTTCGTTGTCCTCTGATCCTGTGGCAAGCAACTTCCCATCCGGGCTAAACTTCACGCTTCGTATATAGTAGTCTTTCGTCTGTGGACCCTTCCCTGGCGTCGGGTCGGGATCTGAGAGAATACTAGAAAATAGCAGGACAAAATTAATGACGTATGTCAATGACAGGAAGATCAAAACTGCATACCAGACCTTTGAGCCCGTCTGTGTATTGTATAGGTGCGTCGACCCCTTACACCCCGTAGCCAACAATTTCCCGTCGGGGGAGAATCGTATGCAGCAGACAACGCTGGGTATTTCGGCGATGAGATAATATGGACACTAGCAAAGCCTAATTAAACTAACCTGTTATGAGTGAAGGTATGCACGAGGCCGATATTGAGTGCCCTCGGGGTTCGTGGGTTGTATACTACTTGCCAATCATTCTTGTCAGCGATCTCTAGCGGAACAGGTAGTCGTTGAGGCTCTTTCTGCAACTGCTCGCCCTCGATTAGAATTCGTTCCGCTGGCTGGCTTCCCTTAGGCAATTCTGGGGAGCGATACAACCCGAGGGAATTTGTTGATGGTAATGCAGAGCTAGACGAGCTAGCTGTTTGAGAGGGTCCCCCCATCGGGGGAGGTGGATAAGAATCTAGGAGGAGATCAGCAAGGCAATGCAGTCAGTTACAGAGGGATATGTGAGTCCAGAGAATGAACATACCGGAATGTTCCCTTCCTGTCTTGAGTCTCTTGGCCCCACGATAATCAGACAAACGGTCCAAATTTTGATCAGTCTCCCCTTCATTAGGTCTGGATGTCCTGGAACTGTCAATACGAGTGACAGAAGAGGATGAATGAGGTCGGTCGTCGCGGGGTAGTGGGCGGGGATGAGGATCTGAATAATTACAAATGTTGGAGTGTGCAGAATGATTCGAGTGTGGGCGAAGATATGACAGAGGAGGGCCTTCAGGCGACCTCCCCGGCTCATAACGTCGATGTCCTTCTGCGTGCAATTGGTGATTTTCTTCTTCATACTTAGCAAGTACGCGGTTGTGGTGAATTTCAAGTTCGTACAGCGCGCTCCTAACTGAGTTGAGCTCGGTCATTTGCGACTTTACTGCAGGCAACATAGGACCGGCTCAACATATCTGTTGAAGACTTTTGTAATGTCAACGCACATTTAATTTCCAGTTCATCGCGCTCGCTGCGCACTCCATCTAGTTCTGCATGTAATAACTTGTACTCGTGCCTGATGGCGTCCAATGAATCGAAGAGAGTAGCTCTTTTGGCAGACCCTGGGGTGCCATTTGTATGGACAGATGTAGGTTGCATAGGTCGATGCTAAAGGAATCATCGTCAGCAAGAAGGATCACAGAGCATAGCTCAACATATGACTGACGTTGTACACCGGACCTACATCTGCTGACATGACTCTGTCCAATGGGATCTTCAAAGGGGGGGTGCAGAGGATGACGTTCGCAGCGCGGACAAAGGAAGTGAGAGGAGAGGGCAGAAGAAAGCTAGTGAGGCGAAAGTAGACTTAGCAGAGGAAAATGGGTGCGTGGGGGAAAGAAAGGCTTCCTGAATTTCATTCCAGAGTAATTATATACTGTGGTACTTATGAAATTGCCGGGTGATTTAGCTGTTGTCAGATGAGATCGCAGGATATTGGTGATGATTGCAAAACCTCTTGCCGCCGGGTTTACTTTCGTAAACGCTACAGGTACCTTGAATTGCTCCATGGTCATACAAGCCAAGATAGGCAGAAGGTCCCCCCGTATTTTTTTCACCAATTAACGCTAGGAAAAGGTGCAGCGGGCAATAAGATATCCTATCGAGCCAAAACGATGATTTGAAAAGAGGTTTGGGCGATGACGGTTCCAGTTAGAACGCCGAACGACAGATCGTTCCGCCGTTTCCGGCGCAAAACATGATACTTGTGAGTATCCATTCTTGAAGCCTTATAGTCGTATTAGTGACCAGAGGAGAGACCGCGATGTCCGTCGCCCAGCGTCACCAGCGTGGTCGATAAGTTCCGCACTATGAGCCTTCTTGATATGATGCCAGGAAAGCTTCTCCGGCCACTAAACAATATTGCCTATGCAGTTCTAAGCGAAAATGTAGGATATGGAGAATCCGTACTCCGGGATCCCCTCACTGTCCGGTAGACGTTTTGCATGCTAGTGCAATGGACAAAGTGGACGCGCTTCCGTACCTTCTAGCCATGAGACAATAAACGGTGGACTGACAAACGCCGACAGAGGACGGAGAGAAATCTGCAAGATCCCTCCTGCTTCTAAAATTGGGAATTTGGAGATGAATCATCCGAGCGGCCAATCCGGCATTACTTACTCGGCACCCCCCCAACCGGCACAAACTTTGGAATTTCGATGCTCACCGGTATTTGCCGTGCAAAATACCGATGGATGTCTGCCTCAAATCTCTCCTTGTCTTTACAACAGGTAAGTATCAAATCAGCTGCCAGATTTGTACCTGATTAAGGAGACCATTGTATGGGATACAGATATGCTCTCTAGATCTCGGCCACTTATGGGCTTGGATTCTGGTCCCGTGTTCTCGTACCTTTGATACAGCCGACGACAGATGTTACTATCATGTTAGGAGGGCATGGCTGCTATACAGATTCTGGACAAAACATCTTAAAGAGATCAAACGTTTTGAGCAAGACATACGACGATGACAGCCAACACTGATTTCAATCGTCGCTCTGCTTGAACTTGCTGCAAAAATGATGTGCCAGAACATCTCCTCGGACTCGTCGCACATAAATAAGAACGCCGTATTTTGGTTCCGTGATGCTTGGCGTATAGGATAAGTCGGCTAAATATATCTTTGCTGGACTACTGGGGATGGTAGATTGGTGAGTGCTAAGTCCTGAATTGTTTTTGTTTCTCGGAAAATCCTTCCCTCTGAAGGAAGGATAAGTGTCCACCGTTCAGCTATCAGTCAAGATCCCTTGGATTTGATAGAGAGTTGCATTCACGACGTTTGTCTGACTGAGTTGCCATTCCTCATGACGACATGAACAACTAAAACAAGGAGACGGTTATCACCGACTGTTCAAGTTATACATACCGTTGCAGAAGCGCTGTATATTTACCTCCCAGATGTTGGAAGTTCTTCACACAGTGGAGAACAAGAGACGTTTTCAATTTTCTCTCTCCTTGTACCGGCTGACAGGCGAGAAATTCTCGTTACCGTGGGGCGCACAGCACTGTAAGCTTGCTTCCTCAAATTAGTGGTACAGGCCCTTAATCTTGGGCGCTTTATCGACCAGATTCACTGATTCAAAGTATCTGTATGTTCTACTGCGCAAATTAATTTGCGATGTCCGAAAGCCGCCATGAAATGCTAAGTAGTATCCCCTTCGGTCTGTCTTGCACCCGAAGCTTTGAGGACGTCGCTGGCAGTGGAGACCTGGCATGTCCGAGATATCAACCGACGAGTGAATGAAGTTTGTGACCTGGGTAACAAATACAAAATTGATGTCATGACTATAATTGTAACATTTTACACGCGTTTTTGAGCGCTGCCCATGGAAGCAGTGTACCGCTCTGTAGGATACTTGGAGTCGAGCTGGTAAAGTTTAGGCACATGTGTTACGCATGGAATCGTCTAGTTCTTCGGAGCAGAAGGTAGGTGACGTCCAGAAACTTTGAAACTGAACATGTTCCCCTTCTGGGCCTTCGGATTTGTGTGAAAGGATGCTCGACAAATACTTCAACCATTGTCGCTCCGTGCCGTGGTCAAGGCTAGGTCAAGCTCGACGACCCTTGTTCAAGCGGAACGGCCTTCCGAAGAAAAGCCCCAGTGCAGGGAAATTACATCCTCACGCCATCCCAGTGGGTCGTTGGATTACGACAACACTAGCAAGGGGAGGTGTCATGTGGAACTCCCCTGACAAGTCCGAGCGGTTCTTTAGACCATCATTGCGCCCATAGTCCGGAAAGCCACGCACCGACGCGTGCCACAAGCCTAATGATGTCCTCCGAGTGCCCTTCAGTTGGTCCAATACACATTAGATTATGTGATCCGCTGCTTAATGAAGAGAGTCAATTTCGCGGCGCACCCCTCTGATCCATAAGCAAATGCTGTAGAGAATACCGGTAATTTTCCAACTTCAAGGGAATGTACAGGGTAGGTAGAGTTCCTGGGCAGAAGTCACCCGAGCTCCATAAGAGGCCTTCCAAAATAGCTTGATGATGCGCTGGAAGGAAGTGACAACTTTACAATCGTCTATAAATATGTGGTCGCACCTAGCTTTCAAATCAGCTTAGTATCACATCTGTCACAACATATCAGGACGAGTAATAAACCTTATAAGGATGCCAATATACACCTTGCCATAGTTTGTGAGCAGGCGCCGAAGAACGCCACGACAGAAAGCATCCTTCGGATTTAGAGGTTTAAGTGGAAAGCTGAAGAAAATCAAAATCTGGAGGGACGCTATTATTGAATGCGACCCAGATATCAGAGATTCAGATATCAGCCCAATGACAGACCGTGATCGCTACCACCATTTGATACTCCAGAGACGGGAGCATGCACTTGAGTATGTACTAGATACTTTCTGCATTTCGTTCCAGGCAGTGTCATGAATAGGGAACCAATGATAGCCTGAAGACGGTCATTGGCTCCCGACAGGCAATTGGGGCTGTTCGTCTTCGCCTGGACCTTGAACGTGGTGCCTAAGATAGAGAAACGGTCAAATCACCAAAGGAGTCAGAGGTCTCGTAACAAGTCACGAACGTACCCAATTACAAGCAACGATTCAATCAGGTTTAGTGCATGATGGAAAGCGCTAAGCGCCTTAGAGATAAGTGTATACCACGAGACGAATCATCGTAGTTTCTAGGTAATCCTTATATCATAGTGTTGGAGCACCGGCGGCAAGCAATAAGCGCAAGGGGGAACGACGGCGACCTATTTAATTCGTTCCTTCATACGTTGAGGAATTTCCAAATTTGCCGAAGCCCTTGATGGTGCCCTATCTCCAAAATTTGAGTTGACAGGAGGATCCCCATGCATGGAGTAGAAAGAAACGATACCATCCCGGACCTCAATCATATTATATGGGGACACAGAACAGCGACCACTCGCGGGAGGGAATTTAGATTTGCATGATGCATAATTGCAATCGAGATTGCCGTTTTCTAAAGAGCAAAAGCCTTTGTATGTCGTTCTCTGGGCCGCCTTTGCCTATCTTTCGTTTTTGACGATTTGAGTCAGGCCTGAGAGAATTGATTGCGAAGGACGTCAATTGGCTGCGAGTCATGGGGGTTTGTTAGATGAAGGTCACTTACCCGCAGGCAAGTTGCGCACCATGTGCATTCAGGTCAAGTTGACGATTGGAAGCGTCTATCTTATGCAAGTGATAATTAGAAGGGTGTGCGGCTTCCTGGCTTGTTAACATACGCCATGCAGTCCTATACCTCTTGGAACGAAAGAAGCAGAAATCAAAGTTTTAAAGGCGTCGGGGTGGTAGATTATGGGCTATCCGGATGTTTGTATGATTATGTTGGATTTAATACACGCACGTCTTATTAAGACCCTTATAGTCCCTTTCTGGAGGTAACCCAGCTAGCAAGGGCGCCGAGGAAAGCGACGGAGACCCACATCCGTACTGTCTTCCATTCCTTGCCTTGCCAGGGATCCACCCAGGTTCGTAGCCATGTCTGATTTTGACGCTGGTTCTGGGCCTTCGGCAACGCCGTTGTATATGATATGGGTTCAACGTCGTCCTCTGGTGCCACCGCTGAGCTATCAAGGGGTGGGACGATCTCTACTTGAGCGACCCCACCAAAAAAGTCGGTGATACGAGTAGTATCCAAGGGTCGCTTGAATAGGTCACTACGCACACCAGGTCTAGATTTTGTGATCCTAGCATCGACATAATCAAACTATACATAGGTTAGGACATAGCACATACGAAGCAAATGAATGACAAACCAGGTCTTTCATGGATGCTTGACTTGTTTTGTTTATTTTTTCCATAAATTCTAGTGTGTAATGGGTATATTCGTCGATAACAGCTACACCTATGTCACTGTCACTGGCATGCTGAGTGGTGGTCAGAATTCAGCAGATGGCAGAAAAATGACGATATTCACAGAGTATGAGTTTTCTCCCTGGCGAGAAGATCCTGCGGCAAGAATATTTGGTGAATATAATTTAGAATACATAGTATTGGCTTGACAAGTGTCGATCATGAACAGCAGTTCGTTGTATCTATTTGGATAATGAGACAAAGTCAAGTTCTTCGAAGATAAACTTACCTTCGTTTCTGATACATTTGTTCAAATGCGTCCGCAAGGTCGAAAGCACTAATCTCTTCGTTGTCTTGGAATTTGAGAAATTCGTTTCCACCATGGCCGGTCATGTATACGAAAACGTTGGACCTTTCATTGCTCAGCAGACGTTTAGATCTCGGAACAGAAGAATCCATTCTGCCTGGATCAGAAAATGAGTCTAAGAACAAACTCAAGAGAAAGCGAGTTACCTGTCAGCACTCGAATGAAGTTCTCCACGGTGACCTCATATCCACGATAGTCCACCTCAATATTGTCTCCATAAAGATCAAGGTGTCGACCAGGGTTAGCGTAGAC
Organism: Pholiota microspora; assembly: GCA_003314615.1. Taxonomy (NCBI): domain Eukaryota; kingdom Fungi; phylum Basidiomycota; class Agaricomycetes; order Agaricales; family Strophariaceae; genus Pholiota; species Pholiota microspora. Next base: position 77,409 of record QFFD01004684.1, read on the forward strand.
ACTTCCTGGAACCTTGTTTCTTGAGTTGCACGATGCGTCATCTGCCAGCATGAGGATGATGTTGGAGTCGGGGATGCCTAACCGCTTCACCGTTCTGTACCTAAGAAACATTGGGATCAAAATACTTTTTAAGTCAATTGACCAAGGACCCATACATTCCTAAAGCATTTGCCATATGCTGATACATTGTAAGCTTCACCAAGAAGACATTTGGAGACTGCTTACTCGATAATTAAACCAATATCTCGACGAACACACAAGTACCGCCCAGTTGTTCGTGTGAGCCGACCCAGTTGAATTAGTGGATTGGTGTCGTCCGAAGAATGAACTAGCAGCATCTTCATATACCTGAGTCGAAGAAGCGGTCCAAACCCAGCTGGAGAGCCATAAGAGATTGAGAAGTATAATGTGGATAATCATTGACAGTCAATTTGGCCGTAGGCTGTAGTGATGTAAGGGTGGTGGGCGGAGTTCTAACCTCCTTTTCCTCTTACCACTGTCATTCAAGTCGTTCAACCAGGTCAAAATGAATGGTAAATACAACGCTCACCCTTGCGATCCATGCTCAAAATATTCTGTCAGGACTTGTCGCCTACGATTACGATTCTCCCAGTGACTCCGAAGCTGGACCCTCAACATCCAACGGCAACCAAAGCCACACGAATGTGAGATAATTCACCGCCATCCTCTGCGAGTGTTTCCATCTTTCTGGCTTTTATTCCACGTTGGATAGGACAAATCAATGAAGAGCAACATAAAGAGCTCTTCTGAAGGTGCGCTGCATTCGTTGTGTTCACTATATCTTGCTAATATGTCACGATTCAAGGATGGCGAATACCCAAATCCCAGGTCATCATAAAAAAGCCGGCTATCAGCCACAAAAACCACAACCTGCGCTCGCATATCTCTGACGACCTCGCAGGAAATGACAAGCAAGAACCTCCCAGCTCCTCACAAAAAGGGACTGTCGCTGGAGACATATCACCTAGCAAAAATCATCCCAGGCAATCAGAAGAACCTCCGGACGAACTTCGTCAAATACGAAATCTGCTTCAGCCTCCACCCATCTCCGACATGCTAAATTGGGGTATCCCTGCGGAGTCTTCAGAGCCTTGCGATCCAGCCTTGCGCGTAAGCTGTTCGATGTTCAATATCATTGCCTCACTCATGAGTTCGCCTCCTTGATTTGAAACAGGCAAAATTAACACAATTTGCTGCTCTCAAGCACGACCCTGTGAATCCAAAACACTTCAATGACTCTCTCATGTCAAACCGATCTTTTCGAAATCCGCACCTATACACAAAGCTTGTTGAGTTTGTGGATGTCGACGAGCGTACGACAAATTTTTCCAAGGATATCTGGGATCCAAATGATGTTAAGGCAGACTGGTTTGCTGATCAAATCGGTAAGTTGCTACTCTCTTTCATTATGATGTCACATTCATGCCCTTTCGTCTGTCCCCCCCTTGTTTATTTCCATCTTCTCTGGTCAAACCCTTGGGCGCTGCTCTTGTTATCTTATTATGTGCCTTGTTGCTCTTCTTTTTGGGGCGTTACTCTTCTACGTTGGCACCTGTGCACGGACGCGTCTTTTCCGCTCTCCGGGCTGCAACTCGTGGGTCCGACAATTCAAAGCGGACGCCCAGAAGGAGCAATCAGAGAGGCAATCGACATCTCAAGCTGCTGGGAAACGAAGTCACATCAATTTTGCCTCCGCGAAGGACAAAGAAGGTGCTTCAAGAAAGAGTCGCTTTCAACCTTACGGGACATCTTCACTGGGAAAAGATTTTGGCTCTCGGCCAAAAACCCGCTGGGGACCCTAAAGCCTTTTGTTGTTCTATGTTCTCTAGTTTTATACTCAATGCGACGCGATTTTTCTGAGATAACGTGCCTTTGTTGAATGAACTGATCGAGGGTATCTTCTATCTTCGTCGATCGCTGCGCGACGTCAAGAGCGCGCCAATAACCTCGCCATTCACAATATTTAGGGCTAGTGCTTCCAAATCGTGATTTTATTAAGCCCTCTCTAGGCGGTCCTTGTAGCTGTTTTGGATCTTCTACTTTTCTTTCTTTACTCTAGCATCTGCAAATCAACGATCGAAGTCGCGATCGTGAAGGTCATTCGTTTGGCCAAGCTAACCAAAACACCCAACAGGTATAAAACTGCTTGAACACTGCGCTATTTACGACCCACATATTGCCTATCATCGGTCAGATTCTAAAGCACTCCCAACCAACCAAACACACTTCGATACCTTCAGCAACGATGCTCCTCCCATTTGGAGCCCTTCAGTATAACGACACGGTCTCCGCTCTCAAATTCGCGGCGACTGCAGGTCTATTATTGTTCAGTCCCGGCGAGAAGCGGATTTTCAGCTCCAAAAACAGACCGGGTTTACGCTATATAGCTGGGGCAACTGGCCTCATCATCGCTGGGCCTACTATCAAACACCTCGCGTACCACCTTGCTAAACCCCCAGCTGAAATTCCTCCACCCATGGTCATGGTCTCCGCCATTCCTACTAAGCCGAAACCACAGGCCACTCGTACTCGCTCAAGTGCGAAACCTACCCAGACCGTCTCTGGGACGGTTGGAAGTCTCTTCCACACTCTGTTTGCACTCCTTATGTGCGTCTTGGTCACTATCGGCACGGCTTTCACGGTTCTTGGACGGGGCTCTTCTTCCTCCTTCGCAGGAGAGCAACGCTCTGCCTCTGAGGACATTCTTTCCACCAACGAGGTTACGGTCAATGGGTCTGGTGAGTTATTTTCTGTCTTATTTCTCGCGCTTCTGACTTACCTTTTCAATTTAGACGGCGAGTCTCCTGCTCCAGACGGCGCCCCAGACAGTACTTCTGATTCCAACACCAACACGGGTAAGTTTTGACTCAAATATGATTGTGCTTATTCTGACTTTTGCCTCAAGATTTGAATGTAGTCTTCGACAATCTCGGTCAACGTGGTGGACCTTCTCCTCCACCTCCCCCACCTCCTTCCGATACAGTTTCCTGTTCAGACGACGGCAGACGAGGCTCCCGCTTTGACTGGAGGGTGATCCTTGGAGGCATCGCTCTAGCCGCTGCTATCGAATCGTTCAGGCAATATTACACGAAACTTGCAGATCACGAAGAAACCGAACAACGCTCCGTCCCCACCTTCCCTATCAAGGAAGAAATCTCAAATTGGGCTGCCGCCTTCGTGGACGCAGGGCTCCTCGCCACCGCTCCGATTTATCCAGGATTCCAATATCTGTCACAATTCATCCCTACTTGTGGATTCAGGACTGGGGAGCCGCTCATTGTCTACCTCGTAACTGGCAACCGCGATTCCTCCAGTGTGTTGACACAGAGCACTAGCGCCCAGAATCTTTCGGACACAACCTTGGATGCTCGCGACAAGTCACAAAGCGAATCTCGGACAGTCACCCCATGCTTCCCGCTTTCCACTGAAGACATCATGACAGAGGCCAAGCCGGCAGGTTTGAATTCGGGGGAGCATGACTACCAAGAACAAGCTCACCATGACCAGGAGAAGACGCCATCTTTCAACAAGACTCCAGCCAGGCTCACAATCCTATTCGGTGTGGTTGTGGGCTTCCTCCTCTACTGCTGGAACAGTTTGGCAACTGCGTTCGAGGTTATTAATCAGGTAAGTTACACTCATTTCTTTCCTTCTGTGTAATTATCTGACATTGTCCCTAGCTGTGGCTTTCCGGGACAGCCAAACAACAGGCACTCGTCGAAAGTCCCATTGGCGCACTCTCAGATCCAGAGCTGATGGATGTCGTACAAGACGCCGCCACCTCTATCACCAGTTCTCCCTCCGTATCTGCGACCACTGCCTTCACTAACAATCCCTTGCGCAGCTTGGATGTGGAAGATGAGATCATCCTGAAACCAACGATCCAGGAAACTCCCGTTCAGGATCAAACCATCGAGGAATTGGTAGCAGTCACCATTGAGGAAATGGCTGTAGCCGCTGTCATCACACCTCCCGCCTCATCCCCTACCATTTCTGTGGATGTGATTGAGCAAGTTGTTCTCAGGCCTATCTTGGTATGTTGTTTCTTCAGTTGTGCTTCATTCTGTATGCATTTGCTAATTTTACTATTTGCTGCAGCCCTCCAAGTCTTTCCCCTGCAACACACACGAACTCCCTTCCCAGCCTTTGATTGTGTTACCTCCCTCGGTTGCAATCGTATCAGAACCTTCTACGCCCTCTCCCGCATTCGACATCTTTGATCGAATCGAACAACGGAATCGCGGTCTGTCGTCATCGCAGTGGGCGGGAAAGTCTTTCCTCTGCGACACACACGATCTTCTTTCCCAGCCTTTGATTGTGTCCTCTCCCTCGGTCGCAATCGTATCCGAATCTTCTATGTCCTCTCGCGCATTTGACATCTTTGAAGAAATCGAACGACGGAGATCATCATCGCAGTGGGCGGAAAAGTCTTTCCCCTGCGACACACACCATCTCAGCCCTTCCCAGCCTTTGATTGTGTCTTCTTCCTCGGTCGAAATTGTTCCCGAACCTCCTACGCCCTCTCGCGCATTTGATATCTTCAAAGAAATCGAACAACGGAGTCGCGGTCTGTCGTCATCACAGTGGGCGGAACCAAGGGCGGAATAGAGCGGGCGGCTCAACTCAAAACAAGACCTCTTTCTAGTGGTGGCTTACTATCAATTCACGCGGATTTACCTTCATGGCTCTCCCCTTGGGACCATTGATGGATTGACAAGTTCATTCATGATCCTCCTTGTTCGGCGGGGATGCTGTCTGACGAGACAACGTCCCGCATACTTCCTGTGTGAGGCTGGGGTGCTGACGAGTGTCCTGGTCTTGCTATGGAAGTATGTTCGGCTGTTCTGTGGAGATGACTGCACTGACGAGTGTTGTCGCCTTCACTGCACGTCGCGCCGGACAAGACCTGGGTAGAGCTGTCACAGCTCCTGCGCCTACCAGCCCCATCTACGTAAACTCAGAGTTATGCTTCTCCGCTTCTTACCACCCTTTGCCGCCCGCATCCTGCCCTCCAGTTCTCTCTTCCCCCCAGTCTGGTCTGTCTCTATATCTTTATCATTTCCCTTAATCTCTATCATTTCCCTGTTTCTCTATTCCATTTTTTCTGGCCTCTATTATTTCCCTTTAGGCCTTTCTCTATTATTTCTCCTTTTTCTTGTCATCATGTCCATTTCTCGGAACTTGTTTACATGTTCTCTAATTTATTCCTATATCCCAATTTAATCAGTCCATGTTCCTTATAGTAGACCTCTTGTATACACAACATCATGTAGCCCTTAAAGAGCAATTTATTTATTCTATTCCGGGATCCTCCTGAGTCCTTGTTTGTCTTAAGAGTCTAAGCGCTGTTGAGAAATGAGAATTTGTCTTGAAAACCCACATCATGGTATTCAAGCCTTTGTATATTACTGAAGATTGTTTCAACTCTAAGAAAGGATTATTGTAAGCAGTTACAAGTTGCTGGAGAACCCATGAGAGAGCATTGTATACAATGACTCTCACTGAGATGCAGATATACACTGTGATAAGCGAAACTAGATAACTTTCTCTTCCCAATACTCCCACCATTAACAATCGCGGAATCGCATTCTCGTCATACCCCACAAAGCCATACAGAATGAATGACCGACGAATCCAGGCTCTAGACTTGCCGACTCATAAAACGGACGTAACTGCGAACATGGAGCCCGAACGATAACTGCGTCGGCCTGTTGCAAATCAAAGGTCGCAAAAAGTTGAACGACGCCTCGCTGTAGACTGCAATCATGGGCCACTGCTTCCGATACGCCGTCAGAAATGACTTTAAGCTCGAGCTGGAGCCTCGAGGTTTGTCGGCAGGACTCGAGGAGGACTTGTCAATCATAAGTCATTTTGACAAAAATGTCTGCCTCAGAACTGGCGAGGTTCAATTTACCCTCAATTTTTGCGGCCGGCCAACTTCACAACTTCAAAAGGTCAGAATTGCTGCCTGTGCATCCCATCTCCTGAGCTACTGGCTCTCAAGCTGTCTATATCCTCATCCGAATCGTGATATCACATCTTGACCAAATCCATCTTCTGACCCCCTCGGGAAAACTACGGCGAAACTGAACATAGTCTATATACCAGTGACTGAAAACCGAGCTCACTTTCTCAGGTCCTCTCCTCTTCGCTTCAGGATACCTTCTCATAGCTCCCAAATGCAAAGCAAGAAAACGAATACGAAATTTCCCGTTACTCAAGACCAAATCTTTCAACCTATCAGCGGCAAAGAAGGGGACACAAAAGCTAGCGAAGAAATTCTTCAGCATGTGGTTGAAAAATCCGCCGATGAGACGATGAGCAAGGAGAGACTGGAGCCAGTGGATGCACGAACCGCGAAGCAGAAATTTGTCTCGAAGTTGCAGTTTGGTGCGCTTTGCTGGACTCTGACGCTTGGTGGATGGAACGATGGTTCGACTGGCGCAATACTGCCTCGGATACAGACCGTCTATAACGTACGTATCTCACTTCCTAGTCTTCCTTTTGTTAAACAGTTTTTCTTCAGATCCCATATATTATTCTCTCCTTGATATTCGTATTCGCATGCACGGTGCGTGTTTCAATTTCCCAGCGGCGGATCCTCTTTCTTAGCTTGCTAATTACTTCGTGGTGACTCTAGGGATTCATGGCGGGCTCCGTCCTTAATATGTACGTGACGCCTCGACTTGGCTTTGGCAAGGTACAATCATCCAGTTATCATTCTCAACGCCAGAGCACTGATATCTCACTGTAGACCTTACTCTTTGGTTCTGTTCTCCAATTGGCGGCTTATTGTATTCAGAGCAGCGCTCCTCCATATCCTGTTTTTGTGTTGGGCTATGTCATCAGCGGAATGGGTATTTCTCTTCAAGTGAGGACAGCGAAATTTGACGCCCTTTGAGAAGATTCTTACTAAATATAAATTAGGACGCCCAAGCCAATGGTTTTGTCGCAAGCTTGAGATATAACGCAATTTCCAAAATGGGGATCGTCCACTCAGCGTATGGTACGCACACATTTTCTTTACTCATTATCACTAGACATATGCAAATGCGAGGACAGGCTTTGGTCTACTGATTGCCCCGTTCGTTTCTACGCAATTTGCTCAACAGCGGCACTGGTCGTTCCACTTCCTCGTCTCGCTCGGAATGAGCTTGTCAAACACCATCTTCCAATTTATTATGTTTCGATTTAAATCGCTAGACGGTGCGTTTTGTAATACACCGCTCAAACTCTTCGCTCGCGACCAACCCTTTCTGCCTAGTATGCCTCGAAGAGGGCGGAGAGCCGCCGGTGATGCAGTCGCCTTCTGAAAGTGGCAGCCTATTCAGCCAAGTCATGCTAAACTGGAGGATACATGCTATTGCAGCATTTATTATTGTGTATCTTGGCATCTCGGTGACGATATCGGGTACGTAGCTCTTGAACGCTCATTACATATTGAACGTTCACTGAATCTTTTCTCTTCCTGTAAGGATGGATTGTAACTTACATTATCACCGTGCGTGGAGGAGGACCATCGGCCGGTTACATATCGGCTGGTGTCTCCGGAGGTAAGTCAACAGAGCAAGATCCTTGAATCAAACCCGAACTGTGTTAACTAGGCATCGTAATCGGACGAGCTGGACTTCTTTGGGTCAATAAAAAGGTGACACGGTATATATCAATCACATATGAGCATGAACTGAGTGTCCCCCTATATTTCATGTAGCTCGGCGAGCGAAAGGCAGTATTTGTGTATTCTTCAATATGTATCGGGTACACTCAACTCTACTGCTGAGCACTTGCTTTTTCTAACTGGACAATGGATGCTTAAACAGCCTCGAAATAATCGTCTGGCGCGTGCCCTCACTTATAGGGAACGCTATAACAATCTGTATCGCGGGGATATTCTTAGGCCCAATGTATCCGATCGCCGTTAACCAAGCCACACGCATACTGCCTCCTCACGTCCTCACTGGAGCCATAGGGTGGATTGCTGGTTTCGGACAGACAGGGAGTGCTCTGGCTCCCTTTATCACTGGTGCGTTGGCTTCGCGGGTGGGCTTGCAAGTCATGCCGCCTTTGTGAGTGCATTTGCCTTCATTGTGTGACTGCAGATTTTGAGAAAAGTTTGCTAGTTTGATAGGATTGACTGCGTTGATGATAGTTGTCTGGGCTTTCATACCAAACACGCCTGCCGTCATCAGCGTAGCTCCAACTCCAAATTACTACAAGGGACCAACAGCGCCTCCTTGACGAGCTGCTTCATGCGCCTGTCATTTCCTACTCCTTGGGCGTCGTTTCCAGCCTCGTCTTCTTGTGACTCGCCCGCATCGCCTCTGGTCAATCACAGGAAGCAATCGGAGAAACTTAGCCATAGCAACATCCCATTCTCGTATTAAGCGGAATTTATATGATATAGTAGAATGCCCAAGACACGAAAGTTGACTGCCTACTCATCAAGAGCAATTCTTAGTATGCGAGTTGCTTGTTCGCATGTCGGACAGATATTATTAAGGGGAAATGGTCGGGTACTTACACTGTTTTATCACTGGGCGTATGCCAGTTTGACCTTATACTTTTAAGTCTGCCTGCTTTTAGATGGCCAATCAGTGGCAATTCAATTTGTACCAGGCTCCGTGTTCGCTGCTGGGCCGACAGTAACGGGCTTCTCTATGAAGCTGATAGGAGGGCCATTCGAGGTCCACAGGTCAAATAACTCTACACAATATTGCATTGAGAGTCGGATGATGCCATCAAATTTTTGAAGCAAAGGTTTGAAGGCATCAGCATCTGAAAACCTTTGACAGGTCAGTTCAAATTTGCGAAGCTTCGTGACCAGATCGAAGATAATGAAGTGTGGTGGGACGTGCGACACGATGTGTGGAAGTTTGTTGTAACGAGAATAAAATGTGGTGCAGTTGCCTGCAGAGGGGGAAATATCCACAGTTTTCTGGATGTCTCGGCGTGTGATTTCGCCCCTCATCCCACTTTCGTGAGGAAGAGGGAGGAATATATATCTAAATGCCTTCTGACCTCGATATACAGCCTGCAAACGTGCATTTGTTCAAGCCTTTTCAGCGCAAATACTAAAGTGTGCTGACCTTCATTCTTCCCGAGTCTCGGGTGTCTCTCCACTGGTTGTTTGAAAGAATATGTCGCTAAGAGTATTCAGTTCAAGTAAATCAGCAGGAAGCAGGGCCCAGCAGCCTCGGTCGAAAGAGGCATGCAGAGAGGGGGTAACATCAACAACTGGTCATAATTGGACTCAAAAAACCACTAACGATTGATCAGATTGAATCTGGTGTGCACGTGGAGGCCACTGTAGTGAAAGCCCCAGGCATATTCAAGTTTTCGAAGCTGAATGCACAGAAAGAAGTCAGACTGAGCCCCAGATAAGATAGATAGAACACTGTACGTCGTCTTCTCCAAGCGCTTGAGGAACAGTGTGACACGTTTGTAAACAGTCGGTGTCTAGTATACTCCTAGTAATGAGACAGTACCGCTCCTTACCAGGAGGTGTTTTACCAAAGAGGGCTCTGAGAGCTGCCTTGTTTAATGCAAGGTTCCTGTCTTGCGAATGATTCCGTGTTCTGGCCTCTCTAGGAGTTTTTCTAACCTGCACCAATAGTTTGGGGTTAGTCTCCGCTTCCCCAGTTCTATTCCCCTCTCCAGCGAAGTCAGAACAGTATCCGTTACAGAAAGAAAATTTTCGCGAATATAGGCAACTGGAACATTCGCAAAGTCGACAAAAATTCCACAGCAATGAGGCAGATGATGGGGCTTTTCCAGCAATTTTCCATGGAGAATTCGAGTGAGGAGCACACGACAGAAGAGTGGATTCTGGATAGCCTGAGATGATCATTGTAAGTATTGTTTCGAAAGCTGGGTTTGAGGTTTGAAAACTATTGGACTCGTCACGGTTGATAGTGATGCGTTGACGAGTGACGAGGCAGTTTCTAAGGAAGAAATGATAGAGTACAAGGTTCGGAAATAGAGCTAGGCCTGGTCTTGAATCCGGATTACGCTTTCGGTTCTAAGAGCAATAGCAGGTAGAAAATAGGTTCAGAGCAAGTGACAGTCTCTGAAAAAGTGAGAAAGACGGCAAATACCGACTGACGATCTGATTCTCTCACGGAGCTTCTCTATGCACAGGTGAAAGTGTTGCCCAACTGTTGCTCTTCCCCAGGATGCCGCTAGCTCACTAAGCGGATGTATCCTATAGTCAGACCCAATAACTTCTCCCAAGAATAAGCGTCTTTTATCCTCGTAGAACCAGGGCTGACTGCGACAAACCCTTCAAGTCTCACGCGAGACTATGGTCATATCAGTATACTCGACCTCTCTACCTATGTGATTCAACAATTCGTCTTGTTTTATGGCATGTATGAATCCACGCTTCATCTGGCTTAGAAAATGACCTGTTCGATATCGGACACTGGGTTTCCTTCTGGGATACTTCATCTATCCAGCACTCTTCAGGGTCGTCTATCGCACAAGAGCATCTGTTCCAAAGGCCGACTAGTGAAGAGACAATCAAATGAACGAAGCCTCCGCTAGGGGTGGCATGCGACGGATCTCAAGAAAGAGTCGATTCCAACCTGCATCTACGTTAGGTTAGGGTCTTTACTGTCGACCGTACTACTCCTTGTCTATCCGTGTAGTCTCTGACTGCACTGTCCAAGGAAACCATGCGGGACAATGTGTCTTTGTTGGTTGAACTAGCTTCAGTAGACGCGACGAAGCTGTCGATCGTTATTGCTCCACCTCTATTCCATTGCAGTGCATCCTCGGTCTCGCCCTCAATGTTGCTGATGGCGCGTTGTCCTAATGGTAGACCTTGCGCTTGGTTTTCTGCAGGAGACGAAGAATCAGATAGATTGGAGTCATGAAGGCCGCTGCGCTTAGCACAGAGCGACCTGATGTCTACCTAAGCAAAACACTGGAGAACAGACAAACTTTCAGAATCGGACCCTTATAACAAGAGGTGCTTTACCTCATTTCACCGGAACACATTCTTTCGATTCATTGTTAGACTCCTTTGTGTTACCAGAAGAATATGCTTACAGGAGTGCAAGAGTCAACACCAGGTTGTTTGCTTAAATATTGTAGTCACTGTGGACATGTGGAGGTCAAAAAACTGCAGATCAAGATGTGACCGAACTCAAAATCTGGTTGTCTCCGTTCTGGGTTCATTTTCTCCGCACTGCGCACTGCAATTTGTTGGACTCACAGTAGGCTCAAATTTTATAATAAAAGCAAACATAATCGTGCATTCATATATTGTAGTACATACTACTTTTCAAGCATTCAAAACCGTTTCAAAATTCAATGGGTATATAAATGGACATCCGCCAGACACTTTGGGGGCGTGTGTCAGGTCTTCGCGGCCTTAACACGCTTTGGCCGATCAGTAGCAGGCTCGGTGTTCGCTGGGACAGGCTTCTCTATGAAGCTGGTAGGAGGGTCATTAGCGGTCCAAATGTCGAACAGTTCTTCACAGGTTTTCATCAGAGTCGGCATGTCCTTTCGAAATTTTCGAAGAAAAGGGCCGAAGGCATCGTTGTCATAGAAGCTTTGGATAGTCAGTCCAAGTTTGCGAAGCTTTGTGACCAGATTGAATATGACAAAGTGTGGCGGGACATGCGACACTATAAACGGGAGATTCTCGTAAGGAAAATAATGTGTGGTGCAATTATCTTTAGAGGGGTAGTCCGCCGAAGTCTTGTGGATTTCTCTTTCTGTGATTTCACCCCTCATTCCAGCTTGGTGAGGAAGAGGAAGAAAGATATATGCAAAGCCTTTGGCACGACGATAGTATGCAGCCTGCAAACATGCATTTGTTCGAGCCTGTTCAACGCAGATATTAAAATGTGCTTACCTTCATTCTTCCCGAGTCTCGGGTGTCTCTCCACTGGTTGCTTTGAACGAATATGTTATCAAGAGCATTCAAATCAATTATGTCAGCAGGAAGCAGGGCCCAGCAGCCTCGGTCGAAAGAGGCATGCAGAGAGGGGGTTACTATGCGTAACATCAGTAACTGGTCATAATTGGAATGAAAAAACCACTAACGATTGATCAAGTTGAACCTTGTGTGCACATGAAAACCACGGTAGTGAAAGCCCCAAGCAAATTCAAGCTTGCGAAGCTGGCAGTAAGGAAATGAGTACAAGTCTGAGGCCCACGAGGTGAAGAATGGCGAAACGTACGTCGTCTTCTCCAAGCGCTTGCGGAATGACATGACACGTCTGTAAACAGTCGGTGTCTAGTAAGCTCCGAGTAATGAGACAGTATCGTTCCGTACTAGCAGGCAATTTATCGAAGCGAGCTGCCTCGTTTAATGCAAGGTTCTTGCCTTTCCAACGAGTTTGTGTTTTGGCCTGTCCAGGAGTTTGTCCAACTTGCACCGATGATTTATGGTTAGCATGCGCGTTGCCGGTTCCTTTTCCTCCTCCAGCGAAGTTACGACAGTATCCGGTACAGAAAGAAATATTTCGAGAATATAGACAACTAGAACATTCGCATAGTCGACAAAAATTCCACAAATCACTGGGATGAAGTAAAAATTCAGATGATGGGATTTTTTCACTAGTCTTCCGGAGAGATTCTGAGTGAGGAGTTGACGAAAGGCTAGATTCTGAATAGTCCAAGATGGCCATTGTGACGATTGTTTCGAAAGCTGGGTTTGAGCTGAAGGTTAAAGCTATTGAATTCGTCAGATGCACGGCGTTGATGAGTGACAGGCCAGTTTCTAAGCAAAAAATGAGAGTGTGAGACTCGAAAGAGTTAGGTTTGAGCTTCGGATATGCTTCCTAAAGCAATATGCAATAGCAGGCTGTTGGCAAGCAGGAACTAATTAAGTTCAGAGTACCAGATGGCCTGAAAAGTGTGAAATTCGGCGGCTGTGGGCGGCCCGACTGATGGATCTGATGAATCTCTTCCTCTCACAAAGTTTCTTTTCAACTTCTCCCCATTCCCCAGCAGTACAGGAACCCCAGATATGGAACCATCTGTATGTACAACTGAAACTGCCACAGGTCCTCAGCTCAGGGGGATATGTAACACATAAGTACTCGATATCAGACGCAGATAATACTTAACTTCTTCCCAACTTGAAGGAGCGCTGGCGCAAAAGTAGCGTTCGCTCGCAAATCCAGTCTAGTATAAACAGGAAGCGCCTTTATATAACTTCACTGTTCAAGAAATAGCGACTCTCAACTGGGCCGGAGGACAACGAACCGTTCAAGTCTCAAATTTCATAATTCACGGCGCACGCGTATCGGTATGCTTGACATCTCTACCTGTTTCTATGCCTGTTCTAATCCACAAGTCCAGTGGCTCAGACCATGGTCTCCTCGAGATCCTAGGTTTTTTTTCTGGGTCGATTCATCAATCCATCACTCTCTAGCGTACTCCATCTAAAAAACATCTGTTCCAGAGACTGCCTCGTGAAGAAACTATCCAAGCAACGAAGCTTCTGCTAGAGGCATGAGACAGCTCTGAAGAAAGAGTCTATCCCAACCTGCATAAACGGTCATGGAAGGTCTTGACTGTCAACCAACTTCCCGGTGGCCCTACTGCCCGTTCTCTATCCGTGTTGTCTCTGGCTGCACTGTCCAAAAGAAATGCGAGATAACGTGCCTTCGTTTATTGAACTGGCCCCAGTAGATGCGACGAATGGCGCCGATCGTTGTCGATCACTAGCTTGACGCTTGACCTGTCATCCATCCCAGTACATCTTCGATCTCGCCCTTAATGTTACAGATGGCGAGTTATTCTCAACCGTAAATTGTGCAGAATATCTCTAGGCGTTCCTTGTAGCCCTTCTGGGTGTCTCGTTCTTTGGCGTTTACTCATGCAACTGTAAATCAACGATCGAAGTCAGGCTCGTCGCAATCGTTACTTTGGCCAAACTAACAACAACAGCACCAGTTATAAAACCCTCTGTCGCCTACGCTACTTTTCTATCTTCGTCCCCTTCATCATCTGTAAATATTCAGAGCATCTTAGCCAATCAAATTCTATCATCTTCTCTCCACCACCTCACAATCAAAGATGCTCCTCTCATTGGGGGCCCTTCACAATGACACAGTCTCCGCTCTCAAATTTGCGGCGACTGCAGGTCTTTTATTGTTCAATCCCGGCGAGAAGCAGATTTTCAGCTCGAAAAGCAGACCGGGCTTACGCTATATAGCTGGGGCGACTGCTCTCATCATCGTCGGGCCTACTATCCAACACCTCGCGTACCACCTCCTCGTCCAGCCCCCCGCCGAGCTTCCTGCTATACCAAACAGGGTCTTCATGCGAACTAAGCCGAAGCCCCAAGCTACTCGTACCCGCCCAAGTGCGAAGCCTACCCAGACAGTTTCTGGGATGGGCGGGTGTACTTTCCATGCTCTATTTGCACTCCTCATGTGCTTCCTGGTCACTATCGGCACGGTATTCACGGTTCTTGGACGAGGCTCTTCCTCCTCCTTAGCGGGCGGGCAAACTCAGAACACTACTGGCGCGGTCACGGAACACGGATCTGGTTAGTTGTTTTTCATCTCGTCGCCCATGCTTCTGGCCTAACATTGCGATTTAGATGGTGAATCTCCTGCACCAGAAGGTGCTCTAGATGCCCCTTCTGATTCAAGCAACAACACGGGTGAGCTCTTCTTGCAATCTTTCTACGCATTTGTTTGCTGACTCTGGCCTCAAGATTCGGATGCAGGTTTTGACACTCTCCGCCAACGCGATGGATCTCCTCCCCCTCCACCACCTCCTTCAGAAACAACTTCCGCTTCTGACGAGGGCAACAAAGGCTTTGATTGGAGAATTCTCCTTGCAGGCTTCCTCGCAACCGTCGCTTTCGAATGGCTCAAGGCTTATCTCGCGAAAATGGCAGACTACGACGAAACTGAAGAATTCGACGATGAATCCGTCCCAAACCTTGTTGTTCAAGAAATCCCAGATTCGGTTGGCTTTGTTAATGACGAATCAGACCTACAACTCTCTGAACTAGCTGCCGGTACAAACACATTCGAACCCTTGGACTTAGAATGGATCAACAGCGATGACTCCCTCAACTCCGTCGACTTACCCCTCTCTCCCAAAGATTCTGGAAATCAACTCATTGGGTTGAGCTCGGGGACCACCACCTTCGGACGCTTGGATTATCTATCGCATCATCTCGGGAAGGCTCTTGCAGCCATCGCCTTAGTATCCGCCTTCACTTTCGTTACCCGCCGCTTCAATGAAGCGAAGGCGCAATTGGCAGAAAACGATCAAGTGCGTTGCCTTTGATATTTAAGTTTGTGTTCAAATGACTGACTTCCTCGCTAGCACCCTGCAACAATCGAAATACATCACACTGTTGAGATAGAAAACTCCCCTGCCGACCCCCTCCCAGCAGAAACGGATGTCGCGACCGAGGCTCCAGTGTGCAATAACTCAAACTCAGCTATCGTGGAGCAAGAGGTTGCAGAAGGAGCTATTATCGCGGTATCTCTTGAAGAGGCCACAGTGCGGGACACTATCGCCCAAGAGCCTTCCACGGTTCAAGACGACGCCGCCGCCATCGCCCAAGAGCCTTCCACGGTTCAGAATGTCGCCATCGTCGTCGACGCCCCGACCGAGGTGCCTCAACAATCGGAAGTATCCCATGTCGCCTCACCCACAACCACAGAACCCACTGTTTCAACTCCCGTGCTTCAGGCCAGCACGATCAAAGAATTCGTCCCTCGGGCGGTTTCGGTAAGTTTCTTCACTCGATTTCCTCAAGATCCTGATAGCTCATTCCATTATCTTTTAGCAAATTAAATCCTTCATTCCACGATCTGTTCCTCCCAGCCCCGTACCTTCAGTTGCTAGCACTTCGCAGCCTGCGGTCATACTCGAAACCTTCCCCATTCCTGTGGTTGGAGAAGAACGCGCTCGTCATCGCTATCGCGGCCCACGCCGCAGATAAGCAGTTCGACTAGGCAGACGGTTTCTCCAGGTTCGTCTCAAAAGGCAAACGGCCCTTTTTCAGCATGGTTCTTCTCTATCTATCTGCACTGACAGCCACCAATCCGACCCATTTTTCTGACGGCCCATCCTCCGGCGGGGACGTTGTCTGACGAGACTGCGTTCCCGCCAGTGATGCCATCATTCCTTTGCGAGGCCGGGGCGCTGACGAGCATCTCGGTTTTGCGATGGAATGTATGGTGGCACTTGAGGCGGCTGCACTGACGAGTGTATGTCGCTTCGATTGCACACCACGGATGAGGCTTGACGATTAATGTTCAACTCTATAACCCTTGCTGCCAGTGCTCTTATACGAACCACCTTGAAGGAGTTTGCGTTCTTCACGACAAACCTGGAGACATGCCTGCGCTCTACATCTCTTTTCATTTCAAATTATCATCCTTTCCGAATCCATCTCTCGATGTATCAAATTTCAATATCGATCTATCCCATCTGGTTTTGTCTCCCGTCTGCATTTCTATTTATTCTTAATTTCCCGTCTTCTCGTCTGCGTCTCCATTTCCTTCAGTTTCCTGTCTGCTTCTGCGCCTCCGGTTTTTTCAGTTTCCCGTCTGCCGTCTCCGTTTCTCTCCATTCCTTCTATATCAATAGGCCCTTTGACTTGTACATCATGTATATTATTTACGCACATCATGTATATTATTTACACACATCATGTATATTATTTACATACATCATGTAGCTCCATTGGCCAGCAAGAATCCAATACTATCACCATGTCGTCGTCGTCCTTCAGTCTTCAGAATCCGATTTGAAGACTTTTCTTCTTGCAGCTTAGCTATCTTGGCAGCTACTTGAATAAGTTAATTTCCTAGTTTAAAGATTGTTCCTTTACTCAATTATACTTCTTCTCGAAATTATTGGTATGTTTCAAGCTTCAAATGGCTTAGGAAGTAGAAACTCAGTAATAAAGTTTGAATACAACGCACTATGGTGCACAAATGGTGCACCATTTGGTAGGAAAGAAAACTGACTGGAGAGTCTTGTGAAAGTCATCAATTGAAAGTACTAAGTTATCAACGGTGTATCCGGGCCGGAAATAGCACGTGATTGCAATGTACCTGAGATGCGGCGATTCCTAAATCTGCTCTTCAGCTCTTCCCTCCATCATTAAACGCACTTTCGCGTCTTCAAAATGCCCCAGGAGGCTGCCATGTACTCTCCCTACATGAACCTAACGAATTCTGGAAACAATGGACACGGAAATTCCGAGGCCCCGTCCAGCGCGAGCTCACCCGCTGGTCCGACACCACAGAGTCCGAACACACAATTGACGATGAGCTTGTTGAACAATCTGCTGCAAATGCAGGGTTTAGAGAATAACATCGTATCTCAGCAACTTGCTGTGTCTACTCAGGCTTCAAATCAAACCTCTTCATCAACGGGACAGCCTCAATCTCCACCTGCAAACCCCTCATCTCCGAGTTCATTCCCCCCACATCTCATGCTGGAGCAGCAAATTAAGCTCTCACAGCTTCAGCAACTCCAGCAACTGCAAAATCAGATCTTTCAGCAGCAGGTTCGTGCATTCTGCTGTATCTGTATGTTCAGGGTTGTTGATCGGCCGTTGCGCGGTCACTTTAGATCGCGCTTATTAGTGGACAATCATCATCTGTCCTACCATCGTCCACGCTGTTCGACGTGTTTCGGCAGCCTAGTGGAAGCGGTGGTACGACGCCAGGAGAGCAACACATGTATACGGGCTTGCCTACTCCCGGTACGCTTTCAACGACTATGATTTTTTTTTACATCCGTCCGTTATCGGATTTTCCCTCTTAAATTTCAAACATTTTTCTGTATTTCGATTGCACCGCTTTTCACATGATTTGCGCCCAACGTTCGTCGGTAAACCAGGGTTACGGACGGCAGGGAGGCTACAAGTGACAAGCTGGATATCACATATAAAATGACAGGAAAGCAGTCGGTCGGACGCATGTCTTTGTCTCACCTCGCCCGCAGCATGCTGGCAATGTCGGAGAAACGGCAAGAATTCCGAGGGCTCTGCTGGTGTCTTGGTGGTTTTTGGTATTACTGCTTATCTCTTGTTCGATATACTTGCTTCTACCTTCCCACTTCTTTCGCATTATTTATAGCGAACTTCACATAGGGGCGCTGCTAACTCTTCATGCTCTGCAGGTCCTTCTGGCGAGATCAGACCCCAACAGCCGGTAGAGTTTGTATCACCATCTTCCCTGTCAAATTACATGGAGCCACTGCCACAATCCCTTGTCCCCCCGCCCCCTCCTCAATCTTCTCGAAATAGCCAACACCAACATGCTCATTCCCCAAATCCAAACCACCAACGCCAGGGTTCTGCTTCTAGTTCGCGAAATCTGGACTTGCAACGCCAGCTAATGGCGTTGTCGCACAGCGGAAATCAGCAACAGCATGGATCTTTCCAGCAGCAGCAGCAGCAGCCAACGTCGCCTATGCATCCCCCAGCGTCGCCCATGGACCACCACATGTCTCCAAATCCGTTCGCGCAGAATGTGCACCACCAGCACCAGCCCACGCAAGGCTTCGCAGCACGCGGCGTTCATGGTCTTCTCCACGGATCATCTGGTATGAACCCTAGCATGGCGCATTCTGCACCTGAACACATTGCATTCAATATCTATAATGGGCCTGAAGCTAGCATGTCAACGACGAACATTCCCGGCCTAACCCTCGGCCCCGCAGGGACACCGATTAGCAGCGGCGCACCCCATCAGCGGAGGTTGAGCCTGAGCGAAAGCCCACGTTATAGCGGGCATAGTCAGCACCAGATGCACGCGATGTCTATTTTGGATCAGGATATCTCGCCTCTAACAAGCCCATGGCTCGGTGCGCATCCTACGACGTCTTCAGCCTCCTCGAGCAATGCGGTCCGTCATCGCTCTAGCACGAGCACCAGCGTGAGTGGGAGTGCAGGTAACAAACGCATGGCGTCGTCAAGTGGCGATGAGGGCGGTTCTGCGAGGAAGAAGCAGAGTCCTGCGATCAGGCCAACGTTGGGAATGAGCATCGCAAGGCTTGTCGGGAGGGAAAATGGATCAACATCACCGTTAGGCATCGGGGACAAAGGACCGGAACAAGGACAGACGCCGCCGCCGCCGCCGCCGCCGCCATTGGTATCGACTGGAGGAAAGCCATTAAGCAGCGAGCCATTGTCTGCATCTTCGCGGTCGGGCTCGGGGTCCGCGTCCCCTGATCCGAACAGGACTAGCTACAAGAACTCACTCCCTGCAAATTCGACGTCTAATACTGGTGCTGCAGCAGTGGATGGCTCCACCAGGAGCGGGAGCACAAATCGAAAGCCATTCCGAGGTTCGAAGAGCACGAACTCAACGCCGCTACTCCAATCTACGCCCTCAGCTGCTATGGGTATGGGCCGCACGCGCTCGAAGAGTAGAGTCGGCGCTTATACCTCTCCAAGGATGGAAGGTGGAAGCTCAGGGACCCAAGGTGGTGAAGGCATGCACGATACGCCTTCGCCTGTAGATTTGAACGTTGAAGGCGATGTCATGGATCGTTCGATGCCCCCGCCACCTCTGCCTGCCTCCGTCACTAATCCAACCTCTCCGAATCCTAATAGCAACGAGGACGCGAACCGGAACCAGGGCCAGGGCGATGGCGGGGGAGGCGGAATGCAGATGGAGGTGGATATGGGCATGGGCATGGGCATGGGCAATATGATGAATATGTCAGGCATGGGTATGGGGTCACTTAGTGGGATGAATTTCGGGGACATGGGGATGAACTCAATGGGGAGCATGGGTGCCGAAATGGATTCGATCATGGGTATGGGTGGCATGAACATGGATATGGGGATGGGAATGAACGGGATGGGGATGGATGGAATGGGGATGGCGACATTTGGTGGGGGTATGGTGGGGATGATGGATATGGGCAACATGGACTTCGGTGCGCATCAGCAAGGGCAACACCAAGAGAGGACGCAACATGGGCAGCAGCAGCAGCAGCAACAGCAGCAACAGCAGCAACAGCAACAGCAACAGCAACATCAAGCCCAGCAGAGTATGCCTTCAGCTTCATCAAATTCCGGAGTCAGTCAGCGACCAGGGCAAGGTCAAGCACACCACCAACAGCAACAGCCCTTGGTTCCTGTAACTCCAGCCAGTATTATGAACCTAGGGCGGCTGGGCATCACTACTGCTGCAGGCACAAATACGCGGTTGGGATCTAACGCCACTATCTCTTCGCCCGCTGCGAATACTATCGTGTCGAGCTCTTCAAGTAATACAGCGTCAAGCACTAAAAAAGGCAGGAAAGCGGACAGTACAGCAGTAGCAAAGGGGGTAGCGTCGGGTTCGAGTGTTATCCCTACGCGGAATCTGCGAGCATCAGCACGCAAAACTGCCAGCGTCGTTAGCCCTAGTCTGAAGCCATTGTTGCCTGGTAAGTGTTTCATATTTTGCCTTCATTGCTTTTTTCATATTCCCTGCCATATTTCTTTTCGTTCTTGTACTCATGGCTAATGCATGCTTTCTCTTTAATAGCTGGCGGAATGACACCCAACATGGATCCCACTCTTCCCTCATCGAGCATCCATTCTTCGACACCAAACACCACCCCACATACACTGCCAATGATGGCGAGCGGGTCGTCGACCCCAGGACAGCCAATGCATGTGCGCAAGACTTCGCACAAGGCGGCAGAGCAAAAGAGACGAGACTCGCTGAAAACCACGTTCGACGACCTGCGCAAACTCCTTCCGCCAATCGCACTTCCCAACGACGCGGACGCAGATCCAAATATGATCACTTCACCCTTATTTCACCCCACCGTCCCGCTTCTTCCGGGTGCGCTCCCACCCCGCGGTCCTCCCAAAGCTGGCGGCGAGGGCCCGAATAAAGGTGTTAGCAAGCTGCAATTGCTAATTTGCGGTAATGAATACATCAGGCTACTCAAGGGCCGCGTGGAACGGCGAGACGATGAAATCACAAAGCTGAGGAGGGAGCTCGGGCGGCTGAGAATGGTGGTGGAAGAGAAGGGCGGTGATACATGGGAGGGTGACGAAGAAAAGGAAGAGCTTGATCTTGAGAGAGACCTTGACGCGGTGGAAAAGGAGGCTCTTAATTCGCGTTCCATTGAGAGGGAGATGGGAGGGAAGGAAGGGGGAAATGCAACAGTTGACGACGTGATGGACGAAGGCGATGATGAGGCTGACGAATGACGCTAAAGGTGTCCGAGGCTCAATGACAGGTTTTTCCTTCAGTTTCCTCTGGCATCTCTTCCCTCTTGCGTTTTCGTCTCTATCCTCTCATTCCCATGTAATCACTCCCAGCCTCCAGGCTTGTTCCAGGAGATACAAAAACTACCAATTATTGTTCCCTACTAATATATACCCTTCTTTTGCGTTGTACACATTATATATACATTGAAAGACTGAAAAGCTCATGATAGCAAACAGAAAACATCGAAATTTTTTTAGCAAGTGTACTCTGGCGTTGCTCTGGCGAACATTTCCAACTTTTGTCAGTTAATAGTCACGCGTTACGATTGTCACTTTCCCCCCAAAGTTGTTGAACTTGCGTTGAAGTCTTCTGAATCTTCACCTCACCGATGTCCTCTAGACCATCCACTCCTGAAGGAAGAGCTCCTCCTATACAATATTGCGACTGCTCCGACCCCTTGTGTACCAATCGTTCCGAAGGATTCTGCCCAAACTGTCTTTGTTCATCATGCACCAGAAGTGGCACTCCTGATGATCAATCCAATAACGACGAAGTTGATATTGCAGAAGAGGGGACCGAAGGCAAACGGAAACAGACGTCTGAGCTCCAGGGCTCTAGGAAGCGAACGAAACTGTGCGCAGCCAGGATTTGGGACAGTGTTACTATAGCTGCTCATGCTGCCACTAATCTGACCGTGCCGCCAAGTATCTCACGCTTTTGTCTAATAAATCTAGGCTATTTTGAAGAGAATTGCCTTCAATTGTGCCATGTTGTTCCTCAGACGCTTGATGAAGATACTGTGCATATTCGTCTAGTTTTCAATTCGGGGATTTGCTTGGGGCTTTTACTACCGTGGTTTTCATGTGCACACGAGGTACAATTTGATCAATCGTTAGTGATTTTTTGAGTCCTATCTTGACCAGTCGTCGATGTTATGCACAGTGACCCCCTCTCTGCATGCCTCTTTCGACCGAGGTTGCTGGGCCCTGCTTCCTGCTGATATAATGGATTTGAATGCTCTTGGTAACATATTCTTTCAAAGCAACCAGTGGAGAGACACCCGAGACTCGGGAAGAATGAAGGTAAGCACATTTTAATATCTGCGTTGAACAGGCTCGAACAAATGCATGTTTGCAGGCTGCATACTATCGTCGTGCCAAAGGCTTTACATATATCTTTCTTCCTCTTCCTCACCAAGGTGGAATGAGGGGTGAAATCACAGAAAGAGAAATCCAGAAGACTTCGGCGGACTACCCCTCTAAAGATAACTGCACCACACATTATTTTCCTTACCAGAATTTCCCGTTTATAGTGTCGCATGTCCCGCCACACTTTGTCATCTTCAGTCTGGTCACAAAGCTTCGCAAACTTGGACTGACTATCCAAAGCTTCTATGACAACGATGCCTTCGGCCCCTCCTTCGAAAATTTCGAAACGACACGCCGACTCTGATGAAAACCTGTGAAGAGTTGTTTGACATTTGGACTACCAATGACCCTCCTACCAACTTCATAGAGGAGCCTGTCGGCCCACCGAACACAGCATTGAATACCCACCCTTGGCAGCACTTCGGAAGGCCATTGGGTGGGGATTATTGCGATCACGATCCAACCTTAAGGTGGAAATCCGCCTGAATCGCGAAAGATTTCTCCCACTCAAATCCAAATATGGACAGGTGCCGATTGGGGGCAGAATCCTTGGATCCGCTACGGAAGGCTACAATCTCAGCCTACCGTCTTTTGA